>PITA01011955.1:0-64328 GCA_004023965.1 Spilogale gracilis
GGAAAGGAAGGAAGGAAGGAAGGAAGGAAGGAAGGAAGGAAGGAAGGAAGAGGGAAGCAGGGAGGGAGGGAGGGAGGAAAGAAGGGAGGAAGGAGGAAGAGGAATGAAGGGAGGAAGGAAGGAAGAAGGAAGCAAGGAGGGAGGGAGGGAGGAAGGGAGGAAGGAGGAAGAGGAAGGAAGGAAGAAGGAAGGAAGGGAGGAAGGGAGGAAGAGGAAGGAAGGGAGGAAAGAAGGAAGGAAGAAAGGGAGGGAGGGAGGAAGGGAGGAAGAGGAAGGAAGGAAGGAAGGGGGAAGGAAGGAAGGAAGGAAGGGGGAAGGAAGGAATTCCCATGTGTGACATTCTGCAGCCATGAAAATGAATGTGAGGGAAAAATGCTTCATATAGTATCTGTGGTGTCTGTTGGACCGGATGGGGACCCCCAAATGTGCTGTGATGATGGGGTGGAAGCCGGAGGTATGGGGGTGTGGTTAAAAAACTGGCCTGAGGCAGAGCCCAGGAGGGAGAAGTTTGCTGAGTGTCCCGCCAGGGAGCCAAGGGCTCCGAGGAGGAGAGACAGGCCACGAGGAGGCAGGGGCAGGGGCTGTATTTGAAGGGCTAAGGTGAGGAGGTGTATAGAATGTATAGAAGTATAGAATTTCCCCTTTTTTGGCAACTGTGCCTGGTTGTGAGTAACCCACTGGTCAGTTAGGGCCTATGGCTATGTGGGGGTGGGTGGCCAGGCGGGCTGCGTACCCAGCCAGCTTCCCGGGCCCTGTGCCTTGGTCCAGCTCCCGCAGCCCGGCCTGCGGCCTAAAGCCACATGTCCTGTGGCTACACCTCGAGGGAAAGGGCTGTCATAATGCTAATCAGGTGAAATACTTACAGCGAAGTCTACTTTTCAAGATGTGTGTGTGAGAGACCTTTCCGCTGGAATCATGGGAGGGCGGGGAGGGGCAGGGATTTTTAACTCTGAGAGCCACAGATCTCTCAGAGGCAAGATGGGCCTGTCTCCAGAAAACAAAACAAAACAAAACAAAACAAAACAAAAACTACACCAGGATGTAAATCCTATGTGATCTGGTGTGCGGTTCTTGGGCTCCACGAGGTCCGCCCATGAAGTTCAGGTTAAAGGCTTCTGCTGGTGTTCACATATCCTCTCCCCCTCCTGAGCTGCTGGGAACTGCTTAGTACCCCCAGGGTGGACTGGACGCCCTGACTTATTCGGCCAGCTTCCTGCTTGGCTATTTAGACTGTCTTACAATTGCTAATCCTGCCGCCCCAAAGCCTGTACCAAGCCCTCGCACCTGTGGAGGTCACAGGGGTGAAGGGTAAATGGACACACAGTTTCCTTAGGTCTCCCCAAATTCTCTCCGTGGATGGTGCCATGTTGCCTTCCCACCAGCACCGAGTGGGACGGCCCGTCCCCCCACAGCCATGCTGAGAGCCTGGATCCTGGAGCCACTGACTCTGCCCAGCAGATGAGCGACGAACGCTATCTCGGTGTCGTTTAAGTTAGCATTTTCTGTAATATTTTTATGCTGAAGGGCTATGCTTATGTTGTTTTTTTGTGTCAATTGTCTGTTCATGCCTTTTGTCCATTCTGTAGAGTTTTAAATGTCTTTTATTCCTTCAGTTTTTAAATATTCTTTATATCTTAGGGATATCTCATTTTATTGTTATTTATTATTTATTATTACCTTGTCTGTGGCCACTAGGGATCCGTTACCTGCACTAGTCATCGTTTAGAATGAGGGAAGAATTCCATGCAAAGTCCTGAGTCATGGAGACATGAAAAAGATGGGAGGAACTTCTCTGCTTGCTCTATCCAGGAAGGCTTCACAGAGGAGGTGACTTTTAAACTGTCAAAACATAGAAAAGCAAACAGATGCGCATGAGAGGAAAGGCTGGGAGAGAGGAGGGTGTGGCCGGGGCTCCAGGGCCTTTTCCAGAACCTTCTGAGCCCTGGACTTGGAGGCAGAGCTCTGGCTCCTTCTACTCAGTCCTCTTCCTGGGCCACCCCAGCATTCTTCCACGGAGTCACGGTTCCACCTGACCTGCAGCCACCTAAGACCTGCCAGCTGTCATGGGTATGCTTATCCTACTTGGTTCGAGCAGTAGGGGGCAGCAGGTTTGTTCTTTCCTACTGTGGACCCAACCGCTCAGCTGTTTCAGGCACAACTGGCCTTGTAGTACTGAAGGTCTGCAAATGTGTGTGTGTGTGTGTGTGTGTGTGTGTGTGAGAGAGAGAGAGAGAGAGAGAGAGAGAGAGAGAGAGAAGGCATGGTGTATGGGGCACCTGCCCAGGAACACCCAAGAGAAATACAATCCATTAGCAAGAGGTCACGTTTCCCCATATGCCCACAGCCTGGGGGTCCGTAGTTGAAATCAGCGCTCACTCTCCCGGTGCCACCTGCGACTCTGCCGCCTGAGCTGTCTGGAAAGCCAGGGACAGAGCTCTCAGACGCCGGGCTGCCAGGGACAGAGCTCTCAGATGCCGGGCTGCAAGGGCTCTGGGAGGGCCTCCAGCAGAGAGCGGGTCTGAACTAGACTGTCAATGTTGGGTGGGATTTAAAGCAGCTGGGGAGAGTGGGGAGTGTGAGCAACCCAAGGGGAAGACATGGGTCGGGCACCCAGCCCAGCACGCCCATCCGGGGAGGCCTGTGGCGGTCACCAGGGTGTGAGGTAAGGCTGACAAACCGGCAGCGGTGGAGATGTGCCCGGGTGCAGCCTGATAACATGGGAGGGCAGGGCAGAAGGAACTCTGTGAGCGAGAAAGGCGTGAACAAAGCGGGAACCCACTTCTTGGGTTCTAGGCCAAGGCCCAGTCCAAGCCTCGTCAGGGTGCAGCCGCCCCTCACGTAGAGACTTGGGTTCCCAGGCCCGTTCCCTTCCGCGCTTCGAGCATCCCAGACCTGCCGCCTTCCAAGCTGCTGCTGCCAGGTGCAAAGAGACCTTGGGGGGCATGCCCATCCCTCAAATCCCCAGCCCAGAAGTGATACTTGTCATTTCCACTCACACTCTGAGGAGTGCCCCCCCTACTTGGGACCCTGAGCCCATTGCCTTTCATGTGTCTGCAGGAGAGTGAGCTCAGGCCCCTCCCCAACTGACCTGAGCCTGCTCTCCTGTGTCCCTGTCCTGGGACTCACTGGCCAGGAGCTCCAAGGTTCCTGGTGACCAGAACCACTAACTTGGGCTCTCTTTGCTAGATAAGTTTGGACCCTGACCACACACACACACACACACACACACACACATACACACAGCCTGGCTCAACAAGGAACCCCAGAGCTGCCCTCAACACTTGTCCCATGGAGACCCTCCAAAGGGGATCTGACCCCCACAGAGCATGAAGAATGATGCCTGCCTCCAGGTTCAGCCCCAACCCTTGGCCTCATCCCATTTTGAAGGGACTGAGAAAGTCTGACTAGGGGAGTGTTGACTGGGAAGCTGCTCTCACCTGTTTCCCTGCAGCTCAAGGGGTCCGAATCAGCCACCCCTGCTTTCCAAGACAATATCTCCTGTCCAGCCAGATCAGCCTCTGGCTTCTAGCACTCACCTCCTCCAGGGAGCCTCCTGGACTAACACTCTTGACCACAGCCTACCATGCAAAGCCTCCGTGAGGGTTCATTTATTTGGTGATATTTGATCTGTGATCAGAGACATCTAGGCTACAGGAATCTTCTCCCTCCTCAGAGCTCTCTAGAGCAGGTGTACACAACTCTCCATTCTTGTTTCCTCTCTTTTCCGCCTGGCTCAGGTCCCACTATTCTGTACCTTCACATGTTCCTAGTCTAAACCTCACTAGCAACACTTTCAAATGGCACTGGCACCAGGAGAGTGTGGCCAGTGACAGGTTCCTCGGTGAGCCTTCCCCTTCGTTTGCACAGAGACTTAGGGCTTCTTCTGCGTTCACCTATAGGTTAGAGCCCCTCACTGCAGCTGCCTTCCGCTCTGCAAGCCTCCACATGGCTTTCAGACAAAAGGGGTGGGAGTGTGCCCTTAAGAAATTAGAAATCAGGGGCGCCTGGGTGGCTCAGTTGGTTGAGCAACTGCCTTTGGCTCAGGTCATGATCCCGGAGACTGTGGATCGGGTCCCACATCGGCTGCTCGGCGGGAAGCCTGCTTCTCCCTCTCTCACTCCCCCTGCTTGTGTTCCCTCTCTGGCTGTGTTTCTCTCTGTCAAATAAATAAAATAAGCCTTTTTTCCTAAAAAAAAAAAGAAATTAGAAATCAATACATTTCCCAATTTGGATAATTATATAGACCTTATGTTTTTACATGAAAAAATATACCTGTTAAGTAAATCCAAACTTTATTCCCAGAAGTAATATCTAGAGGTGATTTGTAAAGAGTATTCTTCCCTCCCTCTCTCTCCTGCTTCCTTCCTCTCCCTCCCTTTCCCTCTCTCTTCCTGTCTCCCTCCTTCTGCCTCCGTTTTCCTCTTCCTCCCTCATGTTCCCTCTCCCTCCTTCTCTTTCCCTCTCTTTTTCTTTTTTTTTATTGTTACTTAAATTTTTTTCCCAGTGTTCCAAGATTCATTCCCCATTTCTCACATCCAGTGCTCCATGCAATAGGTGCCCCCAGTACCCACCACCAGGTTCTCCCATCCCCCCACCCCCTCCCTCCAAGTCCCTCAGTTTGTTTCTGTGTTTAAAGTCTCTCATGTTTCGTTTTTCTCCCTGAATTACCCTACTTCCCATTTCCTTTCCTTCTCCTACTGTCCTCTAGGTTACCCCTTATGCACCGCAAGTAAGTGAAACCATGTGATACTTAACTTTCTCTACTTGGCCTATTTCACTCAGCATAATCTCTTCCAGTCCAGTCCATGTTGCTACAAAAGTTGGATATTCGTCCTTTCTGATGGAGGCATAGTATTCCATTGTATATATGTACCACATCTCCTTTATCCATTCATCTGTCGATGGGCATCTTGGCTCTTTCCACAGTTTGGCGATTGTGGCCATTGCTGCTATGAACATTGGGGTACATATGGCCCTTCTTTTCACTACATCTGTATCTCTGTATCTTTGGGGTAAATGCCCAGTAGTGAAATTGCAGGGTCATAGGGTAGCTCTATTTTTAATTTTTTAAGGAATCTCCACACTGTTTTCCAAAGCGGCTGCACCAGTTTACATTCCCACCAACACTGTAAGAGAGTTCCCCTTTCTCCACAGCCTCTCCAACACTTGTTGTTTCCTGACTTGTTAATTTTGGCCATTCTGACTGGTGTAAGGTGGTATCTCAGTGTGGTTTTGATTTTAATTTCCCTGATAGCTAGTGACGCAGAATATTTTTTCATGTGTCTGTTAGCCATTTGTATATCTTCTATGGAGAGGTGGCTCTTCATGTCTCTTCCCCATTTTTTGATGTGTTCATCTTCTTTTTGGATGTTGAGTTTGAGTAGTTCTTTATAGATCTTAGATACCAGCCCTTTGTCTGTAGTGTCATTTGCAAATATCTTCTCCCATTCCGTGGGTTCCCTCTTTGTTTTATTGACTGTTTCCTTTGCTGTACAGAAGCTTTTTATTTTGATGAAGTCCCAGAAGTTCATTTTCACTTTTGTCTCCTTTGCCTTTGGAGACGTGTCTTGAAAGAAGTTGCTGTGGCCGATGTCAAAGAGGTTACTGCCTATGTTCTCTTCCAGGATTTTGACAGATTCCTGCCTCATGTTGAGGTCTTTCATCCATTTTGAGTTTGCCTTTGTGTGTGGTGTAAGAGAATGGTCTAGTTTCATTCTTCTATACATAGCTGTCCAATTTTCTCAGTACCATTTATTGAAGGGACTCTCTTTTTTCCACTGGATATTTTTTCCTGCTTTGTCGAAGATGATTTGCCCATAGATTTGTGGGTCCATATCTGGACTCTCCACTCTGTTCCATTGGTCTATTTGTCTGTTTTTGTGCAAGTACCATGCTGTCTTGGTAATCACAGCTTTGTAATAAAGCCTGAAGTCAGGTAACGAGATGCCCCCAATTATATGCCAATATGTTTAACAACCTAGAAGAGATGGATACATTCCTAGAAACCTATAAACTTCCAAGACTGAAACAGGAAGACATTGACGATTTGAATAGACCTATATCTAGTAACGAGATTGAAGCAGTGATCAAAAACCTCCCCAAAAACAAGAGTCCAGGACCAGACGGATTCCCTGGGGAATTCTACCAAACATTCAAAGAAGAAATAACACCTATTCTCCTGAAGCTCTTTCAAAAAATAGAAACGGAAGGAAAACTTCCAGACTCTTTCTATGAAGCCAGCATTACTCTAATCCCCAAACCAGAGAAAGACCCCATCAAAAAGGAGAACTTCAGACCAATATTGCTGATGAATACGGATGCCAAGATTCACAAGATCCTTGCCAACAGGATCCAACAATACATTAAAAAGATTATCCACCATGACCAGGTGGATGCAAGGGTGGTTCAACACTCACAAAACAATCAACGTAATAGAACAAATCAACAAGAGAAGAGAGAAGAACCACATGGTACTCTCGATGCAGAAAAGGCATTTGACAAAATACAACATTCATTCCTGATCAAAACTCTTCAAAGTATAGGGATAGAGGGAACATTTCTCAACCTCATAAAATCTATCTATGAAAATCCCACAGCAAATATCATCCTCAATGGGGAAAAACTGACAGCCTTTCCTCTGAGATCAGGAACTAGGCAGGGATGCCCACTCTCACCACTACTGTTCAACATAGTTTTAGAAGTCCTAGCAACAGCAATCAGACAACAGAAAGAAATAAAAGGTATCCAGCTTGGCAAAGAGGAAGTCAAACTCTCTCTCTTTGCAGATGACATGATACTCTATGTGGAAAACCCAAAAGACTCTACCCCCAAACTACTAGAACTCATACAACAATTCGGTAATGTGGTAGGATACAAAATCAATGCACAGAAATCAGTTGCATTCTTATACGCTAACAATGAAAAAATAGAAAGGGAAATCAGAGAATCAATTCCATTTACTATAGCACCAAAAACTATAAGATACTTAGGAATAAACCTAACCAAAGAAGTCAAGGATCTGTACTTGAGGAACTACAGAACACTCATGAAAGAAATTAAAGAAGACACAAAAAGATGGAAGACCATTCCATGCTCATGGATCGGAAGAATAAACATTGTCAAAATGTCTATACTGCCCAGAGCAATCTATACTTTCAATGCCATTCTGATCCAAATTCCACCAACATTCTTCAAAGCGTTGGAACAAACAATCCTAAAATTTATATGGAACCAAAAAAGACCCCGAATCGCTAAGGAATTGCTGAAGAAGAAAAGCAAAGCTGGGGACATCCCTCCCTTTTTCTTCCGTCTCTCCATCCCTTTCCCTCCATCTCTCCCTCTCGCTCCCTTCCCTTCCCTTTCTCTCCCTCCCATCTTCCCTCCCACCCTCCCTCCATCTTTCTCCCCTCTGTTTTCCCATTTCCTTCGGAGCCCGCTCCCTCATCTCACCCTCTCCCTCCAGAGGGCACCTTCCTAACAGGTTTCCTGTTTTTGACACATGTACATTCTTGTTTGGGCCACATGTAATTTTAATTAATGTAACTGGGTTGTGTTATGGACCTCACTCTGACTTTCTTCTCTTGGCTCTGTTTTAAGCGCCTCCACTTGGCCGTCTGTACATCGAATCTGTTTCCTCTGATCCCCGCATGCAAGACCGTGAGGGTCCAGTGGCTGATCGGAAAGGAACCAGCCTATCCCTCGAACATGGGATTTGTCGGATCTCATCCTCCAGCAGAGCCAGTGGCTGTCCTGTGTCCTCATCCATCCAGTCAGGCTTGGATTAGTGCCCGAGGGGCTGGCCTCTGTTGAGAGTGGGGGCATGGGGGCAAGTGTAGTGGGCATTTCCGGGGCAGGGAGGGTGTGAAGGTAGGGGCAGGAAGGAGGGACACTGTGGCATCACAGCTCATCAGCTTCCCTCGGCAGCTCAACAGGGCTCTGGGAACTGCCCCACCGCACTCCTTGTTTATCCCTGGTCCTTGGATAGGGGAGGCATGAGTGTTGGGGTCAGAATCTCATTTTTGTTCCCTTCCTCCTTACTTCCAGTACTGGGGAACAGAACCAACCGGAGAGGGATTGTGGACCCCGCATTTGGAGCAGAGAGGCCTGGCCCTGAGCCATCACTCCAGCATCTAGGGGACCCCCAGGCCAGAAGCGTGCCTGGGGGCCCAGTGTTCTGACTGGCTTCAGGAGAGGAGGAGAAGGCCATGGAAGGGGCCTCCTGGCTGAGGAAGCCTTCTTTGTGGAATGGCTGGGCTTTTCCTCTGCGCTTGTCCCTGGTGGCCCCCAGGGGCACCTAGCTGGAGGAGGACACCAGGACCCCGGTCTCTCCCCAGTCTCAGCCTGAGCACCTGAGGAAGAACATTTGAAGAATATCACTACAGGGCATGGCCCTGTCTGAAATGGAGTGCATTCTGTCCTCAACACCTTCATGAAAATGAGTTTATTAAACCTCTATCCTCCTGAACGGGCTCTTCGTTAGTGCAAGCGCCTGAGCACTCCGGGGATCAGGGTAGCCAGATCCGAGGGAAGGCGGAGGCTGGGGCGCCTGAGACAGCCTCCGGCAGCACCCTCCCAACCCCCCCCCTCCGTCGCTGGCTCTGCTGCCCACTTGTTCCTGCTCCTGTTGAAAAGGAAAGACAATCTGCAGGCTTCCCTGGCCCCCCAGGGACATCCCCAGCTGTCTGCAGGAGGGACAGGGAATGGGCGACACCAGAGACCATTGCCCCAAACTGGTCTCCCCAGCCTCAGACAAAAGAGGAGGATCCCGACTGCTCTGAGCTGAAAGGAGATACTGGCTAGGCTGCATTTCAGGATGAGTCCCTAGCCTCTGGCAGGTGGCCTCTTGTCTCCTCCATGTGAAGGAAGGAGGGAAGCCCATCGCTAACTTGGGCCTCAGGGAAGGGAATACTGTCTATGGTTCCCTTCACACTTGGCTGATGTCCATGGAGGAAGGAAGGGCAGTGGTTCACATTTTTGAGCCGTATGTGTCAAATTCTGTGCTAGATACTTTTTGTGTCTTGTCATGTGTCGGGTAAGGTGCGCCAGTGACTTACATATTACAGAGAAGCGGGCGGATTCTAGGGTCAAGTGACTTGCCAGGATCCAAAGACTAGTGAGGAGGTGAGTTAGGGACACCCCCAGGCAGTCTGGCTTTGTGCTCCTCTAGGAGCAGGTGGCCGCATTCTGCGGTGAGCACCTCAGGGCCCCCACAGCTCCTGGATCCCCTCTGGAGCCCCTCTAGCCTGATTCTCATCCTGGAAATGGGTGAGTGTCAGATTTGCCTGGAAGTTTTCAAAATGCACCTGTTCTGCCTATAGTCTGGCTTGTATCAGAACAGGCTGGCTGGGGTGCACAGAACATAAGCGGGAAAAACTCCCCCAGTGATTCTGATGCACCCCCAGCAGCCCCCAAGCCTGCACTCCAGGAGAGGTGGCCGAGGTCCCATTTCATGTTCCCGAGTACTGGCTTCCCCGTGGGGCCTGTGGGCCAGAGGCTCTGCCTGTCTCCCAGCCTGGCAGAAGGGCACGGGTGTGACCCCTTAATCACGGTGTGAAGTGGAGTGAAGGGTGCGGGCTGTGAGGAAGGAGGGTGAGGCCACAGGGATTGACCTTCTGGTTCCTCCACCAGTTTGGCCAGTGCCTTGGGACCTCAGGAGGTCGGGCCTGTGGGCCTGGGCTGTCCTTACTCCGCCTCCTTTCCTGGAAATGTGAACATTCGCATAACAAAAAGAGCAGGGGTTTTTTTTCCCCCTACTGGTTTGCAATAAGGACCAAATGTAAGCATGGATGCCGCGTCCCAGCTCATCTCTAACACTTCCTGGAAGAAGCTCTGCCAGAGTGTCAGGCCAGCAACCTGACTCAGAGAAAAGACACAGGGGCCCAAAGAGAGTGACTACATCATAGACGGGAGTGGGGGGGAGCTTACACTGCGTTTCTGGGGTTGGGGGGGTGGGGCGAGACTCTGGAAGAAGAAGAATACAAGATGACAGAGACAAAGTGAGTTCAAACCTGAAAATGTATCTATAACGAGAAAAGAAAGCATAACAAATTTATAAATGTTAAAAAGCTAAGGAACACTAAAAATATCACAAAATCCAGGAAAAAAATAACAGTTTAATGAATTTTCAGCTGTAGCCACCTATCCGTATGTTACTTTTTTTTTAATTTTTTGATTATTTTACTTTTTTGGCTGCATCCTGTTTGACGACCTCTGCTTGGGACCATTCTGTAATGGTTTTCCACAGAGAAAATGCAAGAATGTTCCAGTCTTTCCTCCAGCGTGGTTGATCCAAATTTGTTTTTCTATTATGGATAGTTTAAAAAAGGTTCCTGGTCACAAATTATTATTTCTATTGTCATGGAAACGTTTAGGATTGTCACAAAACCTGGGAAAACTTCTCCCAGTTTCTTTTGTATGTGAGCTACAGAATTCAGAGCCTTTTGAGTTTTCTTGTTCGAATCAGCCAGAAATTGAAACACAAAAAATCTGGGGGCGCCTGGGTGGCTCAGTTGGTTAAGCGACTGCCTTCGGCTCAGGTCATGATCCCAGAGACCCAGGATCAAGCCCCACATCCGGCTTCCTGCTCGGCGGGAAGCCTGCTTCTCCTCTCTCACTCCCCCTGCTTGTGTTCCCTCTCTAGCTATATTTCTCTCTGTCAAATAAATAAACAAAATCTTTAAAACAAAACAAAAACAGGGTTTTTTTTGAAACACAAAAAATCTGATATGTCTAATTGCACGTGGTTCCAACATTAAAAAAAAGTATGGTGTGTCTTATGTTAAAAAAATGATTCATGACACTTGGGAGAAAGAGGGTAAGAAGGACTTTATTCAAGCAGGCTACTATGGAGGGGTTTTGTGGTAGGGACGATCCAACTCAACCTAGAACACAAGAAGGAAACGTGGGAATTTTGAGCCAACGAGCAGGGGGAAGGTCAATGGGTGGAAAGTCATTCCAAAGAGCTATCAAAGGCAAGAAAGGACTCTGGCTAAGCTGACGTCACAGGGCTCTGGCTGAAGGCGGGGGGGTTGTTCAGATATTAGCTGGGTGCTGGTGGAGGATGACACAGCCCAGATCTGGAGGCTGGAGCACTCAGGCTCAATTCACCTTGCAGGGTTCTTGCTAAAATCAGGCCGTGCCAATGTGAACATAGAAGCCCCACAGTCAGGGCCCAGCTGAGACCGAGTAGAGTTTGGGCAAGGAGAGAACTTTGTCAATTATAGGATCAATAAAACCAATGTTTCTGGGTGCCTGGGTGGGCTCAGTTAGTTTAGTGGCTGCCTTTGGTTCAGGTCATGATCCCAGAGTCCTTGTGTCCTGCTCAGCAGGGAGCCTGCTTCTCCTTCTCACTCTGCCTCCTGCTTTCCCAGCTTGTGCTCTCTCTCTGTCAAATAAATCAATACAATCTTTGAAAAAAAACCCAAAACCAAAGTTTCTGATTTTACGTATCCGATAACCAGAACCCATCATTCCAAACCTTTCTGTCCTGCATGAGCCACACGTTGTACAGCCCAGCTTCAGACCACAGGCTCCCATTACACCTGGGGGTCCCAAGGCCCACAGTGAGCCTCAGGAACATTTCCGAAGTCATTTCTACACTGACTACAGCTCTAAGTGGCTGAAAACCACATAAAGAGATCCCACCTAACCCTAACTAAATGAACCTTCAACTCCACTTCCCCTTAGCTAGATTCCAAGCTACCCAGAGCCACTCCAACACTATCCATCATGACAGGAGATGACAGAGGGAGGGAAAGGAAAAGAGACAGTAGACTTCACCTCAGAAAGGAAAGAGACAGTGGACTTAACCAATTACATTGAAAATTGTCTTACTTTGGGGGCGCCTGGGTGGCTCATTTGTTAAGTGACTGCCTTCGTCTCAGGTCATGATCACAGAGTCCCAGGATGGAGCTCCACGTCAGGATCCCTGTTTGCTAGAAAGCCTGCTTCTCCCTCTCTCACTCCCCTTGCTTGTGTTCCTTCTCTAGCTGTGTTTCTCTCTGTCAAATAAATAAATAAAATCTTTTTTAAAAAATTATCTTACGGGGCACCTGGGTGGCTCAGTTGGTTAAGCGACTGCCTTCAGCTCAGGTCATGATCCCGGAGACCCGGGATCGAGCCCCACATTGGGCTCCCTGCTCGAGCGGAAGCCTGCTTCTCCCTCTCTCACTCCCCCTGCTTGTGTTCCCTCTCTGGCTGTGTTTCTCTCTGTCAAATAAATAAAATCTTTTAAAAAAATTATCTTACTTTTGCAAATTTTATAAAAACATATGGCTTCCCCCAGGACCCCATAACACCCAAATTTACATCGACTGCAGGAGACCAATGAGACTGACCCAGAGAGCTAGCGTGGCAACTCCAAATTCCCAGGAAAGACCCTGAGCGGTAGTTTGGTCACGGCCCCATCCTGGGACCAGTCAGCTCTGGCCTGATGGGTAGATGTGTGCGTCCTCATGACTCGTCTTGCCCTGTGTTAGATGGGGGTGGAGCAGCCTGATGGAGGCACGGGCTGGCGGGTGTGGAGCCTTCTGGAGGAAGAGACAGAAGCAAATACACCAGAAAGTCGACTGAGAAGGACCTTGCCGCTCCCGGACTGTACTTTGTACCCTACTATTTTTCCATATGCTGGGAATTCCTTCTACCCCATTCCCACCCTGGGCCATCTGAGAACTCAAATGCCATCTCCTCTCTGGGGGCACTTGTGACTAATTAGTTCCTAATTGTGCCTAAAGGTACTAATTATACCTTTATCTAGGTTCACCTTATAACAGTCTCCTATAAGCACTTTCACTGTGTATAGCTGTCTGTCTCTCTCCCTCAGATTGTCATATTGTGAATTCCTCTAGGGTGACACTATGTCTCATCTTGGCAGCTTCAGCTTGGAGCAATATGGCAGCAGGCATGTGGTAAACATTCAGGATATACTTATTGCTGGGAAGGGTTCACTTTGTAAATGAGTGAACTCCTGTTTTTCGTCTGCGGTTTGGTTCCAGCCCTCTTCCCACCACAGTAACGTTCCCATTACCTGTCAAATGTTTGCCGAGTGCCTCCCGCAGACTCTGCCCTGTGGGGGTTGCTGAAGAAGGACCCCCTGCACAGCGGCAAAGCAAGCAAAGACTATCTTGAAATATACTGGAAGTTCCATTCTTAACTCCTCCTAGTCCTAAGACTCAGGACCTCTCACCTGGGTGTGGAGGGACCCACCAACTGGCTGTTTTTCCTTTATCTTCTGGTGTGTCCCACGCTCAGCTCCTCAGAGCCCTGCTCCTATCAGGGTGCACACCTGTCTGGCATACAGCTACAGCTTAAGAAACCTGATGCAACTGAATGAATGAATAAGCAAATGAGTGTCTATCCCTTGAGAATCCCGCCAGTCTCCCTATTTTAACACTGATTTTCCGGGAGTTCTGCAACTTTAATTATTGTGTTGTGTCCTCCCATCCCCATAAAGATGCTGTTATCTATCAGATTATGGGTCCTGAGTTTGGGTCAGCAAATAAGGTCATCACCATTGCCATTGCAATGACCAAATCAACCTGAACAATTCTGCTTGGATTTCAAGGTCCTCCACAGTCAGGCCCCACCCCTGCACATCTGCCTAAACTGTGCACCCTCCTCCCCACTCCCTACTCCTTTGTCAAGAAAGTATCCTCACACACGCTGGAGACACATTTACTTTACTTTAATATGGCATTTATTGGATTTTAGAATAAGTCAGATGTAGAAAACTTGGAAAGATCAAAAGAGCCCCAAAGGTGAAAAGCATTTCCCACAGAAGCATTAATATTTTCTTGCTATTATTTTTCAATGAATTTACGCTTAACTGTATACTTGGAACCAAACTGAGAGCCTGCCGTTTGTAACATGCTCATTTCTGTTAGCAAAAACTGAAACGCGTTTCTTTCTGCCTCCACGTCTTCAGCTCTAGATACTCGAGTCTTAGAGTGGAAAGGAACCACAGCGGCGTCCGGAGCCTCAGGCAACTTTCAGAGAAGAGCGCGGCTAAGAACCAGCTTCTGCTAGAACCCACCCCGCGAACGGGCGCCCCGCCCTCCCTGGGCGCCCGTCCCGTCGGCGGGCGGAGCTACTGCTGCCAGGCGCCAGGTCACCGCGCCGGCTTCGGGCACCACCTCCTCGCCCACGCCTCTGAGCGCTGAGTTTGGCTCCGGAACCGCGCAGGACAGCCTCCAGCCTCCCGCCAGCCTGTCCAATCTGCATAGACTGGACCAACCCTTTTCTAGTTTGGACAGCCCTGAATCCCTCACCGTCTTAAACATCACCCAAATTCCATTCTCACCCTTCTCCTAGATCATGCTATCAAACTGTGCCAATCGGGGGCAATTACAGGTGTTTCTTAGGTACCTCTTCATGGTCTTTTCTGTTTTCCAAATTTCCTACCGTGAGCTTACAAGACTCCCATTAATAGAAAAAAAACATAACTTTTCTGCTATTCTGCTATGAATTATGTTTTGCTCTTAATTAGCTGAATCCTTAAGTGCCAGCTATGCGCCCTATGGGGCCAGCCTCCCCCTCACGTGTTCCTCCCTTTGTTCCTCCAGCCCCTGGGGAGAAACTGTTCCTATTGTTCCAGACCTCACCTAACCATCCACCACCCTGCTCACATTTCTCTCTTCACACGGAGAGCCTGTAAAAGCTCATTGAGTGCCTTGCCAAGATACACTCTGCTTGGGGCGCCTGGGTGGCTCAGTTGGTTGGGCCACTGCCTTCGGCCAGGTCATGAAGACCCGGGATCGAGTCTCACATTGGGCTCCCTGCGGAGGGAAAGCCTGCTTCTCCCTCTCTCACGCCCCCTGCTTGTGTTCCCTCTCTGGCTGTGTTTCAATCTTAAAAAAAAAAAAAAAAAAAAAAAAAGATATACTCTGCTTTTCCTAACATGATGACAATAAATATGCTGAGTGAATGAAAAAAAAAATCCTTTGGTAATGAAAGTCACTGAGTTTGGTTTGATGTGATTTAATGAATTAATTTCGGAAAAGCATGGTTCTTTGTAAAGCGCTCCCAACCCCTCTGTTGGGTAAGTCCACAGTGTTGCTGAGTGACAAGTCCGCCTCCTCCGAGGCTGAGTGGTCTTGCTTGAGCCCTGGTCCCACCCTTCGCCCTTACTGCCAGGTGCTGGGAGAAGCTGCCTCAGAGGGACCAGGCAGGGTGCAGAGAGGGCTCAGCTGTGGCCAGCCCTCACTGCAGGGTGAAGGAGGGACCCCATCACAGAAATAAGAGGGGTGTGCCTATAAACCCCTGAGACGCCAGGGACGTGGACCCTGGGAAGTTTCCACCCTCTGTTCTCTCCCACTGAGCCCCTCGGAGCCAAGGCCCCGGCTGCCACCCTCGATCATCTAATTCTCGACAAGGCCCTCCTGGGTTGTTGAACTCCAGTAGTTGAACTCTGGGCTTTCTTCCCAACCCAATCAAAGGGCTCATTCCCCACATCTGCTCAGCATCCTGAGACCCTCTTCGGCCTCCAGGGCCTTCAATTACAGGTGCCACCAGTACAACACTGACGACAGGAGTGAGTGGCATGCCGGTGACCGTCTAGGACAGCCGCTGTGATTGGTTGGCTTCAAGGAGGTGAGAGCCAGGGAGTGTGTGTGGAGGAGGACGGGCAAGGGTTGAGAGCAGGATTCTGAGAACCAAGAGAGAGGCAGAAGCATGGGCAAGGTCTGCAGGTGGGAACATGCGTGACACCTTTGAGGGACAAGAAGTCCACCTGCCCGGATGGGCCTTCACTGCCCCCCCCCCCAGGGCCGGCTCCAGAATGCAAAGTGCTCGGCAGTGCCCAGACAGGGTAAGGGAGGGGAGGGTCGAAAGGCCGCTGTGTTCCCAAACAGGACACGCCCTCATCTCCTGATCCCATTTCACCATCTTAGTAGGCCTTCTACCAGCCCTCTCTGCCAGGCCGGCTGCCATCACTCCGACCTGCCTCAGGGCGCCACACCCCTTCGCTGCCCACACTCCTGTGGCCCACTGTTCTCTAGTACATTCTCCACACACACCTCCCGGCGGCTCCCCAGAGCCCGTGGGTCCAGAGTGTGGTGGAAAAGCCTTCCATGGCTTTGTCCCATCTCTCCAGTGTCATCTCCAGAAATATTCTGGCTCGTGTCTGGGCATTTAGCTCAACCTACAATTATAGCCCCATCTCAACATAATAGGGGACATTTCTTATACATGCTTGATGCTCACAGGGAGCCCATGTGCATAGGAGCGGAGAGGTTCAATGGCTTCTGTCTGCAGTCCCACTAACTAGTCAGGGCACAGCACAACTCACGGCCAGATGGCTGGAATCCTGAGCCCAGCTTCCTCAGCACCGGATCATAGCCCCACAGAGCCTTCAGTGGGCACCAGCAACCCCTCACCCTGCACATTCCCCTCCAACTCATGTGTGCTCAGAAGCCACCACTGCATGGAAGGTTTCTGCCTACATGACACCACCTCCAGGAAGCTCTCTCAGATGCCCACCACCACCCCACACTCACACCCATATGCCTGGGGTTGGGTTGGCGCAGTGGTTCCCCTACTTTGCTGCACATTGGGATCACCTGGGGATCTTTTTTAAAAACTTGTGATGCTGGCTCCCACTCCCAGATATTGTAGTTAATTCATATGGGGCGGTTCCAGATGACTCTCCAGTGCAGTGAAGTCTGGTAGCCGCTGGCAATCCTCAGACTGGGTGTGCACCGGCACTGATCCTGGTTTCTGATTTTATATACCTGGGCTGAGACCCAAGATTCCCTTTCTTTTTTTAAAGATTATATTAATTTGACACAGAGAGACACAGCAGGAGAGGGAACACAGCAGGAGGGGCGGGAGAGGGAGAAGCAGGCTCCCCACCGAGCAGGGAACCCGATGCAGGGGTCAATGAGGGGCTCGATCCCAGGACGCTGGGATCATGACCCTGCCGAAGGCAGACACTTAACGACTGAGCCACCCAGGTGCCTCAGCCGAGGCTGCCTTTCTAACACATTTCCAGCTTCTGCTGCTGCTGGCCTGGGTACCGTAAGTGGAGAGCTGCTGAGCTAAGGAGTCCTCCAGGTACCCATGTGCTCCAAGAGGGCACAGCAATAATCACCACTGCCCTTGTCACATCTGTTGTAAGCATCTGTGTGCTTCTTGGCCACCTCTGCCAGGCCCAGAGCTTTCTGCTCGGTTATCTTTGGTAACCTGGGCCAGTACATGTTGGCTGAGTCCATGAGACACCAGGGAGGCTTAGCATGGTGATCAGCACTCTGGAGCAATCCTTGCTTCTGCATGGGAAAGGAGCTGTGACTATAAGCTGTGTTTTACTGGGCATGGAGGGATGGAGTCCAGGCCACAGATGGAAGAAAGAGCAGAGCTGGGATTCCATGAGGCAGCCTGGCTCTCAAGCCCACACCTTCAACCACTGTACTATGAGATCCTACCCTAGGTGACCCCCAATCTATTCCCTCCACCCACTCCCGCTGTCTTCACTCCCCAGGCTTCGATCTCCAGTGGGTTTCCGAGTACAGGTCTCCATCTATTGGTGGGTGTGAGTAGCATTTTGTAAATGACCAAATCTCAGAACTGAACCACCTAGAAATAGATCCGAGTGCACCCATGTAGTAAGGTTTTTAAGTATTGCTTAGCAAGATAAACATGTGCATAAACAGGTACTGATGTAAACATGTATATCCAACTGTGGGTCATGGTCAAGAGTCTGCCAAACCCTCAGAGAGCCTCCACCAGATCTCCAGGAAGCTGGCAGTTCGCCTCTGAGCTGGAGACGGAGAAGAGCTAGACTGCCCCCTGCTGGGAACTTCCAGAATCGCACCAGGAGCCCTAAAACTGCCCCTTGGTGAGAGGATCTGTCTGGCCCTGCCTGGGGGTGTGGGATGGGAGGTGGGGGGCAGTAGCAAATTCCTCATGACTGATCAAAACTGAAAATGATTTTTTAATGAAATACAAATTCATTTTATTCCAAAATAAATACAGACCTGATGGCGAGGGACGGTGTGGGTTGCTGACGGATGGGCAGCACCTGAGAAGGAAGTTATGGAGGGCCACCAAACATTTCGCTAATGATTCTGAGCATCCAGACGGGAATCATTAAGACTCGCATTTTTTTTTCTTGTTGCAGAAGCAGGGGGAATGTGTCATCTAGAACAGATTAAGTAGCTACCCTGAGACAGGTACGCATAGATCCTATTTCATTAAGTCTCTGGTCTTGCATTCCTTGTCCTCACCATACAGATGGGAACACAGAGACTGTAGCTCACAAGGCTGACAAGCAGAGGAACAAGTTCCAGCAGCCAGGCCTCCTGGCCTCTAAGCCCGCCCTCTGGAGACAGGAGGGTGTTGGGTAGGTGGTGATCCTTTTCCCACTGGAGCCTCTTGTTTGCCTCTAGCCTTGCTCTGCCTTTCACTTCTCCCTCCAGGGTCCCTGGAAGAGATAATACCCTGCAAAGTGAGAGTAGACTCGAGTAGCTGCAGTGGGTTTGGGCATAAATCGTTGGGGCCCCACACCCCCACTGATGAAGCTGTTGTCTTCCAGAAAGCACGCCTCCATGCGTTTTAACCATAACCACCTTCTTTTGAAGGCTGAATCTAAGAGGAAGCTCTCTTGTCTACGGTGCACGTCGACCGTTTGGGCAAAGCGTCAGGGCTGGGGAACTCAGGAGGGCTGAGTAAACTGGGGGAGAAGGATGGGAAGCGGAAGAGCAAGGTGTTCACTCAAGGGCTCGAGGGTGGGCGCCGCACAACCCGGACCCAGGCACGAAGCAAATGTTTGGTGTGAGGCGGTTTTGCAGGACAGAAGGGTTTCACCTCCAAGTTTGACTCTGGCAGACAGAGGGCACATGTTGACACAGAAACAGGGAGGCAGAGGTGACCCCAAAATCTAAACCCCCAAGTCCTCAAACCTCTTGGCGGAGAACTCTGCATGGCCACAGGCATTCTGCAGAGAAGGGGAGATGAGCTGGCGTCGCAGGGGAGACCTGAGGGCCCACAATAGTCTTGTGCTCACCCCTGGAACATACCAGGCGAGAAAATGGACAGCCTTCCCAAGGAGACTGCTCTGGGAGAACAGAGCAATACCAATCACGAATACAATCAACAACCATAGATACCTATCATCAGTTGTTCTTAATAAGCCTCCTGCCCCATTGCACCTCTGCCTTCCCGCCCTGCAGGCAGCTGGCTTAGACTTCTAAAGAACAAAAAGGCCCAAGTTAACCCCGCGACAGGCTACACTCTCTCTCCTACAGCTGCCATGCGGAACTGCTCCCACCCTTCCTTTCACCTTCAGAGGAAGTGTCCCTGCACTCTGGATTTTGGTAGTACAGACACCCAGGGGCCCTGTCTTCCATGTCATCCCTGTCCCTGAGTCCCTCTGGTCCTTGATCATCACATACACAAGATGTTTGGTTTTTCTGGGATCTTTTCAAACTCATCCTCCTCTCTACTCTTCCTGCTCGCTAGTCCCAGCAGCCCTTCCTGTCCTTCACCTCCAAGCTCCTGGAAAGACGCTGTCCTTGTCCTCACTAACTGCCTTCCACTCATGCCTCCCTCTACACCAGCTGACTCGGGCCCCTCGTGGCTGGTGGAACTGCTTGGGTGAGGGTCCTTGTTGATGAACTAAGCAGACAGTTATGGGTTCTTTTTTCCGGGACCCACCCACAGCACTGATCTGCCTGTCCCCCTAGCCCCGTGAAACTCTGGCTGTCACAGCACCACTCTCTCCTGCTTTTCTTCCTGGCCACTTTGGCTGCTCCTTCGCAATCTTCTTGGGACAGTTTCTCACTCTTGGCACTGTTGACATTCAGGGGCTGAGTTGTTCTTTGTTATGGGGGATCTGCCCTGTGCCTTGTAGGATGTTTCCACTCACCAGAAGCCAGGAGCAGAGGCTGCAAGCCCTTTACCCCTCCTTGCCCTCTTGTTGTGACCGCTAAAAATGTCTTCAGGCATTGTCAAATGGCCTCTGGGGGGCAAAATGACGGCTGGTTGAGAACCATTGCCATTAAAGGGCGCTTCCCTTCCAATGACCTCTTAAATATGGGTTTTCCTGGGCCTATGATTTTATTCTCCATCTTATGCTAATACATAAATCTACAGCCCCCAAAGTGGAGTGGCCACTGTTTGCCTCCTGTTTCCTAGAAGCCTCTTCAGCCTGTCAGATGCAGAGTGAAACCAGACTCCTCCTGCTTGTCTTAGTTTGCATTCTCCCAGAAGCAAAGCCTGAGATGAGGACTGGGTGCAGGTGGTTTCACCGGGAGGTGGTTTCACCGGGAGGTGGTCTCAGGAAACAGGAATGAGCAAAGGAGGAAAAGCCAATGTAAGGTCCAACATCAAAGTCAGCGCTGTGAGCAGTGGGGGCTCGCTTCCACCAGTATCTCTTGAGAGGCATACAGAATGGCTCCCAGAATTGTCCAACCATTACAAAAGATGTAAGACAGGGCATGTGAAAGGTGGTGAGGAGGTACATCTAGCCTGTGGCTCCCACACTTTGTTGTTGAGGGCTGTCCCAAGGGCCATTAACTCCCCAAACTTCTAGGCTATGCTGAGCCATGCAAGCCAAACAGACCTCTGTGGTTTTGAGGAAGGTGCTAGAATAGACATGGGAATGGCACATTCTCTGTGCTTCAAGGGGGGTGCTGTCAACAGCAATGGAAGCTCACCAGGGGTATCTACCATGGCTGCAGCTGAAATCAGAGGGTGACAAAGAAGTGACACAGGGCAGCCAGAATTGTCTACCCCAGTCCTCCCCTTGCACCACTCCAACCCACTCCAACCCACTCCCCTTGCATCACTCCAGCCCCCATGAAGTCCATTCCGTCACTGAGCCTTTGAGATAGTGGCCAGCCATAATCTAGTGAAAATAGTGTGATGGGAGAGTAAGTGGGATGCACCCCAAGCCACTCATTGGTGCGCAAGTCAAGGCTCAAACTGTGGATCATTACCATCCTTCTCCACCATCTGTTCTAGATGTTTCTGTCAGCTAGTGAGGATGTCGCCTGACCCACATCCCTGAGCACTCTGAGCCCTCAGAGGGCATGGCCTCATCAGGCCAAGGCTGTTGCAAGGGGCCCTTCTCTGACATCCCCAGGCCCGGAAGCCCTGCATCCCAGCCACGCTCTCATCTGGTGCGAGTGTAGCACAGAGAGTGGCAGAGAAAGGGACCAACCCGCCCTCCACCCTGGACTCCTGGACCCACGTATTCCTGCAAATGGGGACACAGCCCCATAAACCTGCTGTATTCTGGTGACTGCGCCCAACTTTGGTGTCATCCTTGAGCTGGGACCTTAGCTGAGTTTCAGCAAACCGTCCCATCACTCTAGTCGGTCCACTGCATCCAGGGATTTGGGATGTACCCGACCAGCCGATCCCATTGTCTTGCACCCACGGTTGCACTTCCTTTGTCATAAAATGGACCTCTGGATCTGAGGCAATGAGTCACCACATGTAAATAAATCAGGCCATCTGTAAATGCTCAGATTAACACCAGAGTAAGTATCAATCCCCAGAAGGAGGATTAGCCGCTCTTTCCCGGGCTGGGGGTGGGGTGGCAGCCAAGGTAATCAACTTCCGGCAAGCAGCTGGCCAGTTAAGGACTCGGGACCTCTGTGCCCACAGATCAGTCGGCAGGGGCAGTGGCCAGCCCGCCTTCAAGAGGGAGCCGGGGCTGTGGGGCCCCCGCCTGGCCTCCATCCATCACCATGGCTACCCTGCACATGAGCCCTTCACACAAGCCCGGGATGGCTGAGGACAAGGCTGACCTCCACGGGGCACCATGCTGTCCACCTGATTGTCGCAGAGCGCGTCCTCTGTGGCGGGTGTGCTCTGACAGGCATGTGCATGAACACAGACTCACAACACACTTTGTGTCCCCGCCCAGAGAACAATCCTCACGCCCAGACCTCCTTGTCTCCCTCTCCTCAGCATTTTCTTTTCAGGCACCTGACCAACACACCCAACCACCAGCCACTGCCCAAGATACATATCCTTATAAAACACACACTTCTCCCTCTGAACCGCATTGAAATACAGATGCTCTGCTTGAAGTTCTGCCCGCCAGGAGCGGCTCCACTAACCACTCTCTCAGGGCTGCCCTGCCTGGGGCGTTAGTAAAACCCGCAGTCCGCTTTGGGCTAATACCAGCGCGTTGAACCAGGCCTAGGACCTTTTTTCCGGCATCACAAGAAAATGCTCGGCACAAACTGAGAGGCAGTCGCCAGTGCTGGGGACAGGGGGCAGAGGAGGGGCTGCCTTGGAGGTCTGGGGAAGAGGTATATGCGGCGAGTCTGTCCGTGTGGGTTACCTGGGCCCCTGTGGCCCTACCTGATTCTAGATGCTGCCACTTCATCTCAGAGTTGACTGAATTTATAGCATGAATCGTACAAAACCACGCTCATGATGAGCAACTCCAAGGTCTCAGTCAATTGACGTCCTGTGGTCAGGGTCCGAGAGCATGCTGGGAGCTGCTTTTTAAATGGGGACTAGCAAGCACAGCCCCGCTCCCGGACCTAGAGGGTCCATGATACACTGCTCCTCCTGGGGCTTGCCAGAGTCCCCATGCTGCCTCTGTGCCCACCACGGATGCCTCTAGCACTTGCTGGGTCCACACAGAGCAGCGAGCCTGGTAGCCAAGCTTGCTGCAAGTCACTCGATGAATGGTCTGGATTAATATTCCCAAATATGCTATGTATGTATCCCAAAGCCAAGAGGTCCATCAAGTGCTGTCTCCTTCGTAACAGCAGAGGGTACAAAGGGCAATACTTTGTCCTTGTCCTAGAGGAGGGTGACATGAGTCACCCCAAAGCCTCTGCTACATTCCTACACTTGACCCCTTCCTGCATTTCCTCCTCCGTGGGTACAATAACCCGGGAGCCCCTCCTTTCCTTTCTTCCTCACTCACATGCTCTACACCACCCCGAACCCTCTGTCACCAAGTCCTGAAGATTCTACCTCCTACATTGATTTCTTCAGTCAGAACTCTCCTCCCTGTTCTCCTTGCCACCACCTGATGCAGCCTTCTTCGTTTACCTGCTCACTTCCCACAGAAGCTTCCTGATGGAACTCCCCATTTCCAACCTCGAGTCTCTTCCTGTTCATTCACCCATTTTACCACAAGGGAGAGCTGCTCTCATTCCGCCCCTCCTCACCTTAGTGCTCCCATCACTTCAGAGATAGACCTTGATCGCACGGATGCCTTTCACTGTAGGCGGGTAAGGTACGAGTTCTACTGGGGGAGACCAGTACCCAGATTGTCTGTGGGATGTTAGCAAGGCATTCAAGGCCCTTCACCGCAGGGCTTCCAAGTAGATCTCTGGCTTCCTCCCTACCACTCACCCCATTTCTCCCAACTGGCAGCTACCCTATTAAGCTAAACTTGCTCTTTCTCGCCTTCTTGCTTCACCTGAGCTCTGTGCCTGGAATGACAGCCACCACACCCCCCTCCACCCCCTACATCCCCAGACTCCACGGCTCGTACCCCTCCCGTGAACTTAGCTCAGCCATCACCTTCCCCAGGAGCTCTTTCCCTATTGTTCATTCTGCCCCAACGCTGGCCTAGGCAGCCTTCCCTCTGTTCTCACTGCACAGAGCTGTCTTAGCACCTGTCAGGCTTTGTGACAATGATTTGTTACATCAGACAGAGCGAAGCTACTTGCGAATGAGGACTGGCTTCCAGTCACCTTGGTGTCTCTGGGGACTGGTGCAGTGCCCAGCATACAGCAAGCATTTACTAAGTGTTTGCTGAACCAGTGAAATATGCATGGTACCGGAGTAGCAAACCAGCAGCCCACAGGCTAAGTCAGTCCTGCAGGCTAGTTCTCCTTGGCTCACACACTTCCTGGCTGAGTGGGGTCAACTACGACTGATCCAGGTTACAGGGCTGATGACACGGAACTGGCCTCTATTCCCTTTGGCTGACTACCTAGCCAACCAGACAGGTACTCAGGCAATAGACCAGACCAAGAACGCAAGTGACCGCAGCCCCTTAGGGCACACTGTCCTTTACGGCGGGGACTCCGCTGCAGTTTCAAAGGCTCAGAAACCTGTACAGAATAAGGATCGGAGCACCACACTTACCCAGGCTCCCTGCTTTTTATCCCATGCCAAAGGACTGGGCGGGGGGGGGGGGGCAGAGGGTGGCAGGAGAGGTGGAGGTGGCACGGGTCCACCTTATTTTTATTTCTCCCTGTACCAACAGAGCTACTCAGGTTGTATCTTCAAGAGGTCTGACCATGGCCCCACAAGTACACAAATCAGTAATTTCATGTTTGCATTTTTTAAGTCCTGATTCCTTTTTTCTCTTGAAAAAAATCCGCAGATCTGGTAACATCAAGCCTGCACTCTCTCATGACAAGCCCATAAGGCAGGTACTATTATCCCCATTTTAAGGGAGGCACAGAGAGGTCCAATGAATCCAAGACGGATCATCTTATACACTAGATTGATTCTCTCGGTTGTTAAAAATGACAATATCCTCCCACTGCAGTTGGCCAGCTGGCTCTGCCCGGGGCCACCTGAGTACCTTCCCCACCACCCCTGCCAGCAGCCTGTGGCAGTCCGACTTCTGGTGCTGACTGCCTCGTGCCTATGCCAACAGGGTTTGGATGATTTCATCAGCAGGGGAGGTTCACATTTGTAACGTCCCAAACTAAGGTACTCTGCCAAGGGCCCAAAAAGCTGATCGGAAGAATTCAGTCATCCACTGTGGGGTGTGGGATACTATAAATGGATGGAAGAGAATAGGTGCTACCTAGCACAGCCTGAAAGCCAAAGTCCCCACACGTTTTCCGCCTCAACCCCTCTAGGGAACACCAGACTCCCAGCCGGAAGTGACAGCGACTTGGAGCTCATCACAAGCATGCAGGATGGGGACCGCTGAGGCAGAATCTCACAGGGCGGGGGCAGGTACGGAGTGAGAGATACCCTGAGCCTGCCCACCATGCCTCGCTGCCTGAAGGATGCAGCAAGGGCCCCTCTGGCCGGGTGTCAGCTGTCAGACACGGTGCCCGATGGTAGCTTCAGAGGGGAAGAGTTGGTTTCTTACATGATAACCTTCATCCCCTGTGGCAGATCTGATCTGTAGAGAAGCCTCAGCACTTTGCAACTCTCTTCAGAGGAGAGGTCCCCTCTTAAAGCTGCATCTCAGGAGCAGGGCGGTCTTCACTGAGGAAGGTGGGCCTGCTTGCCTTCACTTCCTGTCACTCTGGTCTCCTGGGTCCCTTTTCATTGCTGGGTTGTAACTGACCTAAACCCAGTTTCTGTTGCATGTGTGGCACCCATTCATGCCAAGATGGTAACTGCTTAAAAAGTGTGGTCCTCTCGATTCCAAAGGATTTGGTATTTTTTTCAATTAACAGATATATTGAAATATCATACACATACCACAAAATTCACCCCTTTAAAAAGTGTAATAATTCAGTGGTTTTTAATATATCCAGAGTGGTGTGCCATCACCACTTTGGAATTTTAGAATTCTTCACCTACCCAAAGAGAAACTTCTTACTCCTTAGTAATCACTCCCTATTTTCACTTCCCCTCCAGTTCCTGGCAACCACTAGCCTACTTTGTTTCTATGATTTGTCCATTCTGGACATTTCCCACAGATGAAAGAGTGTGTGGGCTTTTGTAACTGGCTTCTCTCATCTCCTGTGCCGTCAAGGCTCACCCATGCTGTGCCAGCCATCAGTGCTCCATTCCTACCTACAGCTGGACACCCAGCTGTAATCACACGCTGCTCACTGGTTGATGGCCACTCCTGTTGTCGCCTCCTATTCGCTACTGTGACTAAGGCTGCCATCAACATGCGGGTCTAACTTTTTGTGTGAACCTAGGTTTCCATTTCTTTCAGGATATACTTAGGATGGGCGTGGCTCAGTCATATGGTAACAGACCGTTTTCCAAAGAGGCTGCACTACTTCACATTCCTACCAGCAACACACAAAGCTCCTAACTTCACTACCTCACTGGCACATTATCTGACTTTTTCGATTCTAGCTATCCTAGTTGCGGTGAAGCAGTATTTCACTGTGGTTTGGAGGTGCATTTCCCTGATAACTAATGATGTTGAACATCTTTTCATGTGTTACTGACCAACTGTGTGTCTCTTTTAGAGACATATATCCATTGAGATCACTTGTCCATTAATTGGTTTGTCTTTTTATTATTGACTTGTAAGAGCTCCTTACTTATTCTAGATGCAAGTCCCTCACCAAAGGTTTGCAAATATTTTCTCCCACTCAGTGAATTGTTTTTTCGCTTTCTTGATGGTGTCCTTTGAAGCACAAAATTTATTCTGATGAAGTCCAACTTACCAGTTTTAGTTTTTGTTGCTGTTTGTGATTTTGGTGACATATACAACAAGTTCAGAGGGAGAAAAAGAGTGTTGAGGACATCTAAAAAGAATCAGCTTCAAATCTTACCCATGCCCGCTAATATTATCTGGGAAGTCATAAGGAGCTCTTTGTTCTTTCTACTTGAGACAAATATATATAGAGAGAGTAATGAAATACTTAAGATATAAAAAAGTACAAAGACTAACATACATCTGTGTCCCCAGTACCCAACTGAAGAAGTTTTACCCCTAAAGTTGAAGTCCCTGTGTTCCCTCCCACCCTACCTCCCCTTCTGGAGGCAACCATTACCCTGATTCTGTTTATTATACTCACGAATTTCTTTATAGTCTTTATACACATGTGTATGGATCCTTTATCAATATGTAGTGTTTTGTTCTTTTAAGCTTCATATAAATGGCATCACATAACACACAATCTGAAAGTTCCTTTTTCTACACTGAGACTGATCTATATTAATAAAACTGCTATAAGTATAGGAATGTAGATCGAGTTCATAAACTTCCACATTGGCGAACCATTGTATAAACAGTTTATCCACCCTACAGATAAATATCCATGTTGAAACAGACAAAACCTGGGGAAAATGACACCAAATATTTCTGAGCACATAAACTAATTTCTCTAGAGCCATGACTTTCTGCATCTTGTTGACTGCAACCCACAGTAAAAAAAAAAAAGGGCTTCGGGGCACCTGGGTGGCTCAGTGGGTTAAAGCCTCTGCTTTTGGCTCAGGTCATGATCTCAGGGTCCTAAGATCGAGGTCCACATCGGGCTCTCTGCTCAGCAGTGAGGCTGCTTCCTCCTCTCTCTCTCTGCCTACTTGTGATCTCTTTCTCTGTCAATAAATAAATAAAATCTTTAAAAAAAATGCGCTTCATATCTTGACCCTCTGCACTCACACGTATATTTGCATGTTGGTGTGTACAAGCATTATAACCAAAGTTTCATGTAACAATATTGTTTTCTGCTGTGTTTTTCTATTCCCTTAAATATATAAACAAAAGATGGTTTACAGACACTTGAATTGATTTCATGACTTCCCTACATAGGCTACCACCAAAGTTTTAAAACCTGCTCAAGGGTATATTATCCCAAGGTGTAGAATTTATGGGTCATGAGATGCCTTAGTCAGCTCAGGATGCCAGAGCAAAATACTGTAGAGTGGGTGGTTTAAACATCAGAGATTTAAACATCTCACAGTTCTATAGGCTAGGCGTCCAAGACCAGGGTGCTGACACGGCTGGATTTGGGTCAGAGCCCTCTTCCTGGCATCAGACAGCCTCCTCCCTACTACATCCTCACAGGTGAAGCTCAGGTCTTCTCCCCTTCTTTTAAGAACACCAATCCTATCACGGGACTTACATGTTATCTAAGCGTAATTATTGCCCAAGGGCACCACCTATCATCAGACTGGGGAGTAGGGCTTCAACCTATGAATCTGGGGTAGGGTGGGGGGGACACGAACATTCAGCCCATACATGAGGTATACACATATTCAGCTTCACTAGACAATTCCAGTGTTTTCCAAAGTAGTTGTAGCAAATTACGCTCACATGAGCAAGTTGCCACTGTTCTGTGTCCTAGTTGGATTTAAATGTATTCCTGATCCTGCCTGTGTGAAATGGCACCCTATAAAGTTCAGTATTCATTTCCGTAATTAGTTGTGAGCCCAACCAAGCATCTTTCCTATGTTTACTGGCCATCTGTAGTTTCCTGTCCCACAAACTGTGAGACAAGGAATCTATCTATGGAAAAAGTTTCCATGGTCACTCCAGAGCCTGCACTGGGACACACACTCAAGTGTGTGGTTCTGATGTTTAAATCTTTGACCCGTTACCCAAGAGAAAAGGGAATCAATCAAACATTACCTTTTCAGGAAGACTTCCAATTCTTCTCAGGCCAGAGCAAAGCAGAATCAGCAGAAAAAGAATGAAGGAAAACTAGGTGGAGAAAAGAGGTTTTGTTTTTCTTAAAGCTAAAAACTCCTAATTTGGACCATAGAAAAAAATCTGTTCTAGCAAAGTCTAGCCACGCAAATCTGGAAAAGTTGTTATTCTTCTGTTCTCAGTCTTCCAATCTGCAAAATTAGGATAACAATCTGTACCAGTTCTTACTCCCATGTGGAAATTTTAAAATAAACATTCTTTCAAAACTTTGAAAATAAAGGCATTGTCAAAGTCAAGGTTCTGTGAGTGTTAGTCATCCAATGCCTTCCAAAAGCCTACGTAAGAGGACAGAACTGTAGTCCTTTGAACAGCTCTCTTGGACTGAGCCGCTCTCCTGAATTCTTGCCTGAAAAGTCCAAGGGCTTTGCAGAAGAACAAATTATCCCCTAAAAGAACACAGCCCTACCTTTCAGTGTCAACAAAGAGATCTAAGAAATTCTTCATTTTACAGGTATAGAAATTAAGTCCCTTGGGTGGTCAGATGGACTAGGGTCTCCTAGTGTCTTGTTCAAGCTTTTTTGACACTAGCCACCACACCCTCCCCTCTGGTCTAATGGCCCCTGGTGCTCCAGGTCCCAAGGTCCACCCTAACATAAAACTTGCTTCCTTCAGACCCCATCACAGGTATGAGGGCTCAATAGCGAACAACACTTCACCCTTCCACTCTTAGGATGTAGTCATCATGGAAAGGAAACAAATGACTCCTCTCAGATGTCATTTACCAAAAGCATGAAGGAAAAAGCTGGTATCATATAGCTTCTTTCACCAAAGACTAAAAAGCTAGATGGATATAATTTACAAGCAAAAGGTATTTCCAATCAGCAGGCCAGGCTCTCTGAGGGCACAGGGGTTGCTGTTGCCACACCTTCCTTCTGAGGTTTGACTTCACTGCCAGCACTCACGCTGACCCCTCACTCTCGCTCCCCACCAAATGGGATCTGAAGGCTAGGCTGAAACAAAGAAACAGTGACTCCTCATCACACAAAGGGATCCCTGCCTAAAGTGACCTCCATCTATGAGGCCTTCGCCAGTGCGGAGGTGTGGCATGGCAGCACTGAACCCAACAGTGTCACAGTCTCTGGAGCAAATGGGTGCTCCTTCTGCAGCTCTAGGGTGTGCACAATCATCCCCTGAAGCTTTGTCCGAGCTCACTGTGCCTTCCGGTATTTTCTACTGCTTTCTTCTGCTCTAAGGAGATTCTCCCAGCCAAAGCTCCACCGCAGCAAAGCAAATTCTCAGACTCTGTGACTCGGTGCTCTCAAACATGGAGTCAAGGAAGTAAAGAAAATCATGCCTACCAACAACCTAGGAAGATCACTCCTTCCTAGATGAGTAATAGAGTTTAAACAATGAAACCAAGGGGTGCCTGGGGGCTCACCCAGTGAAGTGTCTGCCTTCAGCTCAGATCACGATCCCAGGGTCCTGGGAATGAGCCCTGCATCGGGCTCCCTGCCGAGAGTCCACTTCTCCCTCTGTCACTCCCCCAGCTTGTGCACACTCTCTCTGTGTTAAATAAAATCTTTAAAACAAACAAACAAAAACCACACAACCAAACCTAGAAGAGATTCACTTTACTTCAGCTGCAAAACTGGAGCCAAAGAGCTTTATATATTTGGTCAAGATGTATCTATAATTTTTCTCAGGAGTAAAGTTATAAATAGCTATGAAAAGCACACCAATAAAGCAAGGCGAGGCCGAAAGCCAGCCAAGCATAGAAGGAGGAAGGCAGAATGAGATTAAGAAGTAGCCACAAATTCTTTTACTCATTCTACAAAAGCAGCATCCAACGGCAAAAGGGATCAAAAGCAAGGCCCTAGATAAAGTTTTCTTCTGGAGTCCAAGAAGAGTTTCTCACAGGCACTAATATGCCAAGGTCTCAGATACAAGGTAGTACAGTAGAACCATTCCAGAATGCTAAAAACATTTCCCAATTATTAACGGTGTACTTCCCCATTGTTAATGAGCCCCTTTATGGCACAAGTAGAACTAAGAATTCCTGAGGAACATGAAGAGATCCAGGAGTGGTATTTTAGTAAAGATAAGTCGGATTCTCCCCAGTTCCTCATTCCCTTTTACATGATGAAAAGTGAAAAAAGTCACAAGACGTTAATATGGTAGTTTCTACAATTTTTATAGCCGAAGAAAACCCCTGAAAACAGAACCAAATTAAAGTACAAGTACTTTAGGCTGTTTTGAAACCCTCTACATTTGATTCGATGTTCAACCACGTTGAACAAAGTGCATATGCACAGTGCATGCAGTTGGGCGTGAGGTGCTGGCCCCTGGGAAGTAACTGTCCGCAGAGTTTTCTGGCTGGGAGCAAAGGCACCTAGCGCTAGGAAGCTTTGGGCTCTCTCTGAAACCTTGCTGGAAAGGGAGGCAGGGCTATAGGAAAGCCAATGCAAAGCTACTTTAACCCAGATCTGACACACCAACGGCCACATGCAAAACATCTTGGGAGTAGGATACACAGCTATTGCTTGGAAAAAGTCTGCATACCAGTAAGATCTGTTAACAAAATATATCCACTTTCACATCCAAAAGCTAACTGAGAAGCTGCTCCAGGTACCATCTAATTAACTGAAGCAGATAGAAAAAAAAATCCTCAGAAATTATCATTGTTTAAATACACTCTATTTTATTTCGTCTTAAAATAGTTTAACCTTTATGCTACAGACTTATTTCAAAAAACAAAATCTTATCTTGCACCAAAAAATATATATATAACACTCTGTTTTATTATTTTTTTCTCCAAAGACCATTAAATACTAAATGGAAACAAAAACTAAATAATGAATGTAAAGAAGAACCAAATTTTGTTTTAAAAACTAGAGTTGCACATTTTAAAACATTAATTCTAAGCAATGATTTGTCGTCACTGCATCAAGTCCACACTCACACTCCAGCAACAGCAGATCTGTTAACCACCAAGTGCATTGGTTCCTAGCCATACAATGGCTAACATTTCATTTTCATGGTAAGAGGAGCAAAAGGCTTCACAGGACCTTTGTACTCTTTAAAAAACAAACAAACAACAACAAAAATATTTCCTAGTTATCCAGTGATTTTTCTTTTAAGATCACTACCCTTTAAAAGTTGTTAAAAGAGTAAGAAGTATGTAGTGTTTTAAATAAAATGAAAAATACAACAGCATTGGACTAAAATACGTGATTATTTTAAACAAACAGTGCACAATCTGAGGAAGTTTGGTTAGGGCACAATCATTTTTATATATACATGGAAGTCACATCATACACATACTGGAAACCAGAAATTAGGGGCTCCTTGCATTTAAAAAAAAGTTTAAACTAAAAGACAAAATTGTGTCCCCAGCTCTTTCAAAAACCTTGTGACACAGTATAAAAAGCAGGCAACAAATTCAATTTTAAGTTCCCTATGGTGCTAATCTGCTAAAAGTAACAGTGAACAACTAGCTTAGCAAATCAGATGGTTCATATTCACAATTCAGAATAATAAAAGCAGAGCTTATGTGATGCTCAACTGCAGCAACTACTGGAGTCCATTCAGTCTGGCCCCTTCCATCAGAATGAAACACCAGCTACTGGAGAGCAGCACCCATGTGTTCTAGGGCGGCCACGAGGACGCGATAGCCAGTTCCTACTCTGTGGTTTCAAACTGGAGGGCAGGGAGGGATTTAACTGAATTCATGCCACAATCCAATCTGTGACCCAAGTGCACCACTTTAGCAGAGAGATTATGAACAATGTTCTGTGAAGCATAAAGAAGTGTTTATGCTACCAAATGCAACACTTTGGTTAACAACGATCCTTTTAAAAGAAATTTCAAATGTCACAGGGGTTGTTTCCCACAGAATTTTATCAGTAAAATACCTTGCAAGAAACCACACCCCACTCTTCTGGATCTGGCAATGAAAGAAGAGCTGAAACAGAGTCTCTCTATAGTTAGTAGGTGGAAAAATCCCAACCCTGTAGGGGAAAACGGCCGACTGTCTCTACCATCCCTTCCCCTCCCCCTTTTGCATATTAATTTCTAAATCCCTGCTCTGGTGCATCAAATCAGGTAGTCAGGATGCTGGAACGGGGCCGGTGTGGGTAAAGTGCAACCTGGTATAAAAGTGAAAGGCCAGAAGAGCCTGGTCCTCACTCTGCTCTCTGCTCCCCACCCACAGTGCGCACAGCACACCGGAAGAATTTGCTTTTTAGAGGATGACTATTAAGGGCTAAAGAAAGTATGTCATGGGAAATCACCTGCTGTGTGGAACTGGACAAAACACACTATTAACATAAGAATAAGTGATGAGAAAATATTCTTTAAAATGGGGCTCTGCCCTGATGCTGGGGGAAAAAATAAGCTGCAAAAACTTCAAGTCATATAATCCACTCTATTCTTTTCTCAATGATTTTCCTGGAAAACACAGCCCAGAAATAGTACATTTCTGCTTTGTCTAGCATTTTAATTCAAGTCAAAAACAATGTGTAACAGTAAAATTCAATAAATTAACCCTAAAGTAAAATATGAAGGTCCAAGGATACACCAGTAGTGAATCTGCAGAAGGTCCTATTTTGCTCTGGCCTCTGGATCTTTGGTTTTTGTCTAGAATTGTGGCCATGTGAGAGACTTGATATATGAGGTGCTAAAACTGGAGGATCATGATCTTTTAAAGCCTGATCTATTAAAAGTAGATTTACGGGAAAATAAAAAGTTGATGAAGAACAGAAGCCAGATCAAATGAGATGCTATCAGAGAAGATCAAAGAATACATGCTTATATCCACTCCCATGGAAGAGGTACATGGAAGAACTAAAGCAGCAGTAAGAAGGGTGAAGGACCAAATGAGTCTTTACAAAAGAGAAGAAGAAAAGGCCAGGTGGGTGGAGCCAAGGCAGACTGACGCATGCGCACATAGGGGTGTCCTCATTTGTTTTGGGGGCCCCACTGCACCTACCCTGCACAGTGCCTTATGTAGGACAGGCACTTGGTACATGTGGGTCCACTGAATGACAACTGAAAATGGTAGTTCTCATGCTCTTATGATAAGGAAGGGCCACCAAGGCATTTGGGGAGGGAAGCAAAGGGCTACAGCAATGTTATATGACAAATATGGAAACAAACAAAAAAGTAAACAAGAACCACGGAAAAAGAAAAGATGAAGTCTTCTAAGCCAATAGTACTTCACTCCTCCCTGTGCACAGTACATAGTGTTCTAACTAGGTATTGCTTATAAAAGAATTCACTAGTAACTATAATATGTTATAGGAAAAAAGGTAGTAACTAATGCCACAAAACTCCAATACTGGCATTTCCTGAATTCCCTGAAGCTCCTACCACCCTTTGCTTAGTTAGAGACTGTAAAACCTACAGTGTCATTTATGTGCTTTGCAACTGGTTTCTTATGGTGCATTTTGACTTTTCGACTTTTAGGTGGTAGAGGAGAAAAATACCCAAATACAGCATCAGGTCTATTTCAGCTCAAGTGTTAAACAGTTGTTGTACCTCCTCTCTGGAGAGACCAGTTATGAAAGAAGGCACTGTCTTCTCAGACTTAGAAGACCCACAGTCTTAGAGGCGAACACAACTTTTCATATTCTACCTAAGTAATAGGTTTCTATGTCCTCCCGCTATTTGAACAAACTAGAAAAAAAAATTGAGGGAGAGAGATTTTCCTACTGATCTCTCAATACTCTCCTCAAATGCCCAGAAAACCTCATGGTGGGTATCTATCTGAAATGCCTCTGCCCCAAAAGCAGACATTTTCCAAAGAATTATGAATTATTGCGACAAGGAGACCAACTAAGTCACCTTAGCATATTTATAAAGACAAAGGGCCATATCAATTATTTGTGTTGTGGGAAGTCAGCCAGGAGCAAAGTCAGGAAAGAAGGCAGAAGATTTAAGCTAAAAGAAAAGTAATACTTCTGTCTTCTATTTTTAAGGACAGGTTCCAAATGCACATGCCCTACTAGGCGCCAAGAAGGACCTGACTAAATGTGTGCAAATGCCCTAAGGTAGGAGTGCCAATGGGTGGGCTGACAGTGGTCAAGTCTAGATATTAATTTTATTACACAGAAAAATAAATACAAGATTCAAAAACTGAAATCCATTTCACCTGGTAATTAAAATATTATTCCAGAAGGAAGGAAGCGTTTCCTAAGATTAAAAGTCACCAAGTAAAATGAAGCTGTCTAAGAAATTCATCATTCTCATATTCCTACTGAGGGAAAGAAAAATTCTTTTCTCTGTGCTAAGTTATTTTCCTAAGTGACTTCTTTTAATTTAAAAAAATGGGGGGCAATTTCCATGAGTTTTCATTATACAAATGCCACAAAGAGCTTCTGAGGCTGAAGCTATGACAATGAACTTCCATGTCACAAAGAGGAGAAGGAAGAGGTGGGAGGGAACAGTGCAGAGGAAACACAGTGACATTGTATTACAGTAGGTATTTACGTCTGCTATCCTCATCCAAGGTAAGATCAACGACTTCCGCAGGTGAGGCCCAAGTCTGCTGGGGAGTCACCGCAGTCCATGACTGTGTTTGTCGGGCGCTGACATACTGCGTGCCAGAACCGTGCTTCCATGACGAGACGCTCTGAATCACACCTCCTCGAGGATGGACACACCTGCAATTGAGATGAGGAGCAAAAGCATAAGCATGGTTAATCCCACCATGGGAAAGATGGAAGGCAATAGGGCTTCAGCAGCACCCATCAATACTTTTACAAAGATAAGCTTACTGTGTGAGTACATGAAACTCACAACCAATATCCTTCCCTTCTACCTCCCTCCCTTGGCTCCCTCTTCTCTCAACTTAGCCTTAAAATGGACAAGAGTCTTGTCTCAGAAACTCCTGAGTTATGTCTAGATCTGTTACGGAAATGGATAGATTCTCTCAATGCAATTAAACCTCTGAGGTCTTCAGGACAGGGCAGAATATAAATCCAGAGCAAAATTAAGATACCCAAACAATCTTAGTCTAACCAAATGAAAACAGTAGGAAATACAGGTACAAGCTGTTCTCCCAGATAAGTTCTATGCCATACTGGGAATAATACCTTCCAAGACAGTAATAGTAATACTCCTTTACAGATTGGATTTCTAGAAGTCTGTAAGTACTAGGTCATGCATAAAGTATCAATTTCCCTTATCCTGAAGGTCAGGACAGAACACCTGACTCATTCATCTGAACTGCTTATGTGTTTTAGTTCAGGGAAAGTAACAAGGCTGAAGTGCTCAGTTAAGGTCCTCAAAAGTGTTTTATCAGAGGGACAGAACTGCCTTGATGATAAATCTCACCAAGAGTTCACTGGATGGAAACTGTTTCTGAAACGCTGACATAATGAATTCCACATTCCAATCAAATGATAGAACTGTGAGCCTCCAAGATGAATCACTGAGTGATTCTGGATTCAGGTGAGAGGAAGGTAGGCCACTTAAGCTTTCGCTGCTACTTTTGTCCTGACATCTCAATTACTGACCAGATCCTATGTAATATATGTGGAAGTGGCAGCTGGCAGGATTCTAGTCAAATCAACTACTAGAGTGGGTCCTGAGTAGCTGCTCTAACAGGCTGCGCACAATGAATGGTGCTGGATCCCTGCAGAAGTCCAGCTTTGACCCACTGCTACCTGCACTACCAGATACAAAAGAACATTATGGTAACAATGGACAAGATTTAGTCGCAAACTGCTGAAGAACTCTGAAGATCCTGCAAAGACACTTTGCTCCTACAAAGATAGCCTGAAAGTTACTCCCTTACCAAGAGAGGTGCCAAAAAAACACATGCCCCAGAGCAAGGGGTAGAAGGTAGGTTTGTTACCATAGGAGAAGCCCATCATCTGTTCAGAACGGGGCTAAGTAGCTACTAACCCAGAGGCTACATAGTAGCCTCCTAGGAGTCAGCTTGAGAATTTCTCTCTCCCTCTGCCTTCCCCACCCCATACTCAGTCTCCATCTCTCGAGTGCACTCTCTAAAACAAACAAATAAATCTTTAAAAAATAACATAAAACAGACTGGCTCCAAACTGTTCATTTTACAGAAGAGAAAACTAAAGCCAAAAGTCAACTGCCCAGGGTCTTAAGCAAGTTAAGCACAGGACCCCAAAAAAGGTCTCCATCGGGGAGTTTATTTTCTACTAAGTAACTACGCCTTCCCCAGACTGCACCTGAAGCACTATACTAAGTCTGACTGTAAGGAGCATGCCCCCTGGGAATCATTCAATAAACAGTAAAGCCGATTCTAAAATATACTCAGAGTAGGAGAGTGAGAGGTGTAGAGACTGTACATACCACTGAGGAATGGTGGACACAGAGAGGAGAATAACGAGATGAGGAACTTCTTTGACTATCTGAATTAGATCACTTCTGTAGTTATGTTACAAATGATTCCAGTTATTGGAAACCAACTCAGACTACTTTAAGGAACAAAGAGAATTTGTTGGAAAGACACTCGAGCACCTCAAAGAACTTAAGGATGATGGAATAACCAGTTCCATCCATTTGACACAAGCCTACTTAACTGCCTAGAAGGTCAAGTCCCAAAGAATAGAGAATCATTATGGAAGAAGGTAGCTACTCTACCTTGTACAGAGATCTCAAGAGAAACTAACAACCATGAATCAGTTTACAGAGGGAAGTTTTAGATGATCACTACTACACAAAAATTACAGCTACTACCAAAGGGAATAAATTGCCTTTTAAACGTTCAAGCAAGTGCTGGGGTATCTGTCAGGAATATTAAAGAGTATTTATTCTAAGATTACTTCTAAGGTTAGTGTTGACTTTAAGATTTTGAATAATATAGGCAAAACTCTCCTCTTAGAAGTCAGGCTAGTAGTCACAGGGGGCACAATGGTGGGAAGGTTATAAATAGAGGATGGCACAGGAGGGACTTTTGTTTCTTGATCAGAGCACTAAGTACCCGAGTGTGGGCAGTTTGCAAAAACTAAAGTGTACACTTATGACTTTTCTGTGTGTGTTATAAGCCAACAAAACATTCAATAAATCTGTGACTGTATGACCTCAAGTGTCTTGAACAAAATGGTAGCTAAGAGATGGCTGAGGCCAGAACAAGGCTTTTACCACATTTCCTTTTTAAATAGATGGCAAAAAGACTCAAGCTGGTAAACAAAAGAGTGCTGGGAAACATTTCAACTATTTTATAAGATGGTGTACATTATAGATATAACAGATAGGGAGGGAAAAAATTTCAGGAGGAAAAGGGACCAGAACAATTGTTATCAGCCCTATAAAGATGCCCTATAGAGAAGGATATGAGAGGTTCAAATTTCTGGTAAGGCTACGAACATAAAACACAGCTTCATGGATTATCACAAACCTCTTTTCTGTATGATGAAAGACCTGAATGGAAACATACTCAGCTGTTTTTAATTAATCCACTCCAATTCTGGTGCAGATAAAGGCTGTGCTTTCACAAATCCATTTAATCTGTGTACAATAGGCAACAGGCATAAAACACAACCTAAAGTCCCATTTTGAGTCCTATATCCAAGAAAATGCTTAGGACTCATTTGCTCCCAAAAAACCTGTTTTATAAATAAGATTTGACAGAATAATTTCCTGTTCTTCATATACTGAACCCAATAAGGGAGAGACATCACAGTGGAAAAGAAAAAAAGAAAGAGGGCAGGCTCTGATGGTCTGCTTTTGATACATTTAACTTACTATCCTAAGAAAACAACATTAAACATTAATCATTTTTGCTCTCATTTACAGAGCATAAACATGATCCCTTAGATAACATTCCTACTTATTTTTCCTAACTGAAGATGGAATGAATCCTTGGCTTCAGGGAAATGCCTGTCTCCCTTGCTTTTTTAAGGTTAATGTTTGTAATTGGTTCTAGGAAGCAATCAGTCTTAAATGCAGAAGATTTCTAGCATCAGTTCTTCTGTTGAGGGATGAGCCAACATTAAGACAAACGACCACAGGACCAAAGATTACAGTGAAATGAGGTAAGGATCTGATTATTCCCAAAAGCTTCATAGGACAGTTACCAAAGAAATTGTTCCAACAGTTCCATAATAGAAAGGTCTGTTCTGTATGCATTCATCTTCCTAGGGCAATTACCAATGAGGCTGGTAGAAGAAAAGGAAAAAGGACCAAGGACAAAGAAAAATATTGGCAGAGAGCTACAAATTAAAACTTCTGGCAAAATTAAATGGGAACAGAGGAACCAGAGGTGCTGGAAAAGTCTCTATCTCATTGGTGAAGAACATCTTGTGAAAATAGACTGTCCCAAAATTAACATTTAAAAATGATAACATTTAGGTAACATCAGGAGTTAATCACAGCAATACAAGACAGCCATAAAAGATGCATTCAAATCATTAGTTCAGAAGGCATGCCTTAGAGTCTATGACTAGAAGAAACACAGACTTTAAATGTATCAAAATCTACATTTAAAGAGCAGGGAAAGATATTAACATGCAAGAAAAGAAAAACTGTTTTTTTTAAAAAAAAAGACATATCATAACCAGAACTACTGAGTCAATGTGAAACAAAAACGCTTCCAATATGGGAAAATGGCAACACAATTCAAGTCAGAGCAACCACAATCCCAAAGAGAACTACTAAAGAACCAAGTCTGAGTTTTTAAAAACTCTCAGAAAGCCCACAGCAAGGTAGAATATCAAAAGAAAAGACAACTAAATCCAAACAAAACACGTATGCATGCAAATCAAATTAGAAAAGATGTGGATCAAAACCTAAAACCTTTTTCCAAGTGATAACCCTGCCAGAAGCCCATCAATACTTCATAACTGCAACCCTAGACCTGTAAAAGAAATAAATTCCAGATGAGATACAGGCAGCCAAAGTGGTAACTCCAAAGCAGCCAACAAGAAAGCTTCTCCCCCCACCTGCTTCTCAGATTTTTAATCTCAAATGTCTGCAAGATTGTTAGGCTCCCTCTAAAGAAGGTATTGGAGAAATGTTCAGAAAGGCACCGAAAAGCCAGAGAGAGACTCTATTCAGTGCTAGGCCCAAAAAGCAAAATAAAAGATCCCCTCAGAATGATACAGGAGTCAGTTCAAAATACTCTAACAAAACTTGCCAACTGTACATTCTATCATATGGGCAGTATTCACCATCACTGAGATTTCATACTCAGTCTGTCACCTCTAAGACAGCATTTTCACAGGATTCCAACCAAAGGATCATTATAAAACACATCTTGATGATTCAGAGCCTGAAAGGAAAAAGTCCTTGAAAGTAACATCATGACATGTTATTTACAATGTAGCCAGTTATTTGACTTAGTTCAAGAGTAGAACAAACAAGTCTATAGAGTAAAAGACAATCTGGATAAAAGACCTATTAAGTATGGACACCGGTGTACTAGCCTGTGGGTGTGGAGGTGTGGGTGTGTATGTGTGCTGGGTAAGAACTTACAATTTAAATTCCCAAGTTTTAATGGAAATATAATGATAATTTTAACTCCAGATACCAAAATACAGGCAGAAAAAAAGCTAAAGAGTTTATGATGAAAGAACAGTTGAACAAGGAAGTCAAGAAGAAAGGAGGCTCACTCTAACATTTCTAGGCAGAAGTAAACAGTAAAGAAGGATGATCTGATAGAAGTTAATAGAGGAACTGGGCCAAGGAATACATCTCAGAGACAAAGAGATCAGGTAAGCAATACACGACTAACAGTGAATTAAAACATGAAATGTAACTCAAGAGGAAGTTGGTGAGTGGATAATGTGTTCCTGGCAAAACTAAAGATAATTTACCTGTATCAATTTGTTAATAGGCAAGATAAGGTTTATAATAGGGATTAAAAGGATAATCACATCTCTATTGTAAGGAACAACAGTGAAATAAATAATGGCAAACACATGCCAAACTTTAAAGGAAAAAATCAGAAGCTCTAGCCTATAATTTGAGGGATCAGTCAGCATGCAGGGAGTAGGTGAAAAAAAGAGAACAGGAAAAATTTCTTGATTAATACAGAGAGAAAAAGGGAAAAGAAGAAGATTAAGGAAAGACTGTAGAATGAAAATTCTCTCCCACCAGAATAGGGGAAATAACGAAACAGGAAAGAAAAAAGGAAGCAGCCACACAGACATAAACACAGGACAGAGGAAGAAGTGTTTAAGTCTGGTAACATCTGAGAACTGGCCACTTTTGGGGAGAAGACATGTTAAACAATGACTTAATTCTACATCCTTAAAGTCCCAACAGGTGTGATCTGAAAAATGCTCTCAGAAACTAGGATCAGGGGTGCCTGGGTGGCTCAATCAGCTAAAAGTCGCCTTTGGCTCAGGTCATGATCCCAGGGTCCTGGGATTGAGTCCCGCATGGGCTCCTGCTCAGTGAGAAGCCTGCCTGTCCTCTTCCTCTCTTCCCTGTTCTTACTCTATCTCTCTCAGATAAATATATAAAATATTTTTTTAAAAAGGAAGAAAAGAAAGAAAAAAAATTAGGATCAGTTCTCATAAAGACAAATTTAGCCTCAATTTACACGCATGTGTATTTTGCCAGTGCTCTCCACTCCTAAGTTTGCCTTTTATATACATGACAGAATAAATGCTGGTGAATGTTTTATTACCTTTCTAACCAAAGAGTAAAATCAGATTTAAGAGCCAGGTAATGTAGAGATTGTGTCATATACCTACTTGGGGCAATCAGGAAATCACAACTTAACTCTTGCAGCCCAGAAGAAAAATTGTTAATATAGAATACACATTTTCCAAACTCTAAATTTTTGCTCTCTCTCGATGTGTGTGTGTGTTAAATGTTCCTCAGGAGTACCTCTGAAAGAGCTATAACTAATTCTTAAGAACATTATCTTAAAGCAAGACTTAGTATATTTTTTTCTACAAGGGGGTAGATGGTAAATATCTTGGACTTTGAGGACTATAAGGCATCTGCTGAAACTTCTCAACACTGTCACTGGAGCACAACAATAACAAGAAACAATATGCAGATGAACACATAAGGCCCTGTTCCCATAAAATTTTATTCATGGATAAATGTATTTTATTTGAATTTCTTTTCATATAATTTTCACATGTCACAAAGCCTTCTTTTGATTCCCTCCTCCCTGACCCTTAACCATTTAAAAATGTAAACCAGTCTTAGCTCAAGGTCCATACAAAAAACAGGCAGCAGACCAGTTTTGACACATGGGCTACAGTTTGCTCACCCTTAAAGAATGACAGATTTCAAATATTTTCATAATACTACATAGAGTTGATGTCTTGTGGCTTTTTTAAACTCTAAAAACAGGACTGCCTGAGTCACATGAACATCACTAGAAATCTACTCATTAGGAACAGATTGAAGTAACTCACAAGTTTTAACGAAAGACAAGGAGACGTACTTTATGAAACAAGCAATAGAGGTATGATGTCTGATGTATATTTCCCAATTGTGTGCTCCCAATATATTTCCAAATAAGGGGAAAGGCAAGAAAACATGAATGACGGGGGAAAGTAGGTTGATATTTATGCCCTAAGAGAAAAATCTGTCAAGCTATCTAGACATTTGCTAAAAATAAAAGAGGAAAACATCAGTTCTATTTCACATACACGTATGGTTGGGAAGTTCTTGATGAGACAACATGCAACACAATGTGAAGCTCTTATCATGTCTAATCAAAAAGCATTTTTTAAACCAAAGGAAGCTGAGAGACAGATAGCTCCCACCATTCATGCCAGCCATGCCATGAGGACTACCATTTTCTTCTCACTTGGCTTCTAGTTAAAATCAAATTCATATTTAAAATATCAGAACGCGGGGCATCTGGGTGGCTCAGTCAGTTAAGCATCTGCCCTCGGGTCAGGTCATGATCCCAGGGTCCTAGGATTGAGCTGCACATCGGGCTCCCTGCTCAGCGGAGAGCCTGCTTCTCCTTCTCCCTCTGCCTGCCACTCTGCCTACTTGTGCTACCTCTCTGTCAAATAAATAAAATCTTCTAAAAAATAAGTAAATAAAATAAAATATCAGAATGCTCCACTTAATATCCTACCTTGCATGTTCCTGAACTCCCACGATCTCCACTTCACTATCTGAAGAGGCAATATTAATTTCTTCATTGAGAGGTGCATTGCCAGCTGATGTCTTGTCACTTGCTAGGAATCCTGGATCCAAATGACCTGAGAGAGAAGGGGGGAAAAATAAAATCTACAGTTTGACTTCTTATAAGCAGCATGAACAACTCACTGACAGATTTGCTGAAACACAAAAACAGAACTGCTATATGAGAGCGCACCAGAGCGAAACTGTCAAGTCTCTGGCTCTCTATTCCTTAGGAAAAAAACAAAACAAAACAGAACTTTGAGGACTTTAGTAAATAGGTATATATAAACTGTGATAATACTCTATTATATTTTATTCCACAACGCTTTTTGCATTCAACTCCTGTCTGCTTTTACATGACCTACATAACAGGTTTGTCACCACCTAGAGGGCGGTGGGGTTCTCTACTGCTTACAGGGGAATTTTAATAGAACAAAATTCTAAACCAGAAACGTTCAAAGGCATAAGTAGAATAAATAACAGAAATACTCATTAATATCATATTTATACTGAAATGCTTTATGAAGGATATAACAATTCTCTTTAAATTTAAAAAAATGTTAATAGTCTTTCTCAAAAGGAATGTAGAGTTGACAAAATCTAAACCCAAAACCATATCTAAAAGAAAAGGCTAGAGGCAGATCACAGTTTTTGTTTTGAGCAACTGAAATATAATCTATACATTGCTGACAGTTCTTACTAGAGAGAAGGAAACCACATCCTGCGGGAAAGCACAACAATTTGTGGCATTGGGCACGTAAGAACTTTTTCACAAGGGGCTTCACAAAGCAGCTATTACATGGTGCAGTAAAACACACTCTCCAACTCACCGAAAACATGAGCTTCATGGAGCTCTCTCTCAATAAAGGCTAAGAGCACAGCAGCAAAGTACACAGCAATATAAACAATTCTAACAAAAGTGAAAATAATTCAGCCTATGTACCCAGCCCTTAAATGTTCTGGCCTTTATGAAATTTAGAATATCTAGGAATTATGCAATAAACCGAGTTGCAACAGGCACAAATTTTCAATCACTCTTTAAAGGGTATTTTTATTTAAACATATTGTCATCTGACACAATATTATTTCTCCACATTAGAAAATAATCCTTGGTGACACCTCAAACAAACTAAACCACGAGCAGTAAGACTTTACACATACAACTGTCCACTCCTCCTCCCTCACCCCTTCACATCACTCACTCCAGTGCTTTAAGGTCATTGAGAAACCTTGTATTATCATACTCCTGCAAACTTTTAGTATAACCCTTTTGGAAAGTTACAGACAGTCCCAAAGCAAAAGACTTCCGATTTTTATACCCTCTGACCCTATAATCCCATCTCTGAGAATTTAGCCTAAGGGAAAAAACTTTAAATAAGCAAAATGTAGTGATGTCCAAAGATAGTGACTACTATGTTCATAGAAACTTGGGGAAGTGTATGCATAGCACAGAAAGTGTCACATATGACACTATAAAAATATTTTGGTGCTGGGTGAAAGCTGGTAAAAAGCATCAAGTATGAATATAACTGTGGGTCTTTTTACAATTCTTCAATATTATATTTATTTCTTCAGTTGACTGTGATACATATGAAAAAACAGAAGACCACAAAGCTTAAAATGGCTTCCAGATAAAACTGGTGATTACGATTATATTACCATCTGCAAGGGCTTAACTTTTGTATTAAAGAACAGCAGAAATTGTATTCTAAATATTGATACTGGGTAAATAACTTTGAATCCTACAAGCATATGAAAGGCAGCATTCACCAGACAAAACCCAGTTGTGTTAAATCTGGGGTAGCTGCTTAAATGGGGAGTATGTATGGTTAAGTCTTGATTTGGTAGACTCAGATTCTTGCTCTGACCCAAATTCTTGCTCTGACACCTTGCCTGTGGCCAAGTGTTCTGTCCAATTTCTAGTTCAATGTTGAAGTTACAAATATTATCACACACACACACACACACAGTTCCTACTGCACTGCTAGAAGGACTACAAATAGTCTTTTTTCAAGCCTTCAACTTGCCCATATTCAATCTTTTCAACAGCCTTGCTTTTGTGCAACTATAACAATGTACCTCATCTATTTGTTACTACAATAAATATTTGTTTATGAGAGGCTATGCACTAGGTGCTAGAAATACTATGAAGAACAAAGACAGTACATACATAGTGTCTACCTCAACAAGCTCAGGACAGACTCAGGGATTATAAAAAGCAGTCCATTATAATATGGCTTAAAAATTGCTGTTATAGAAGTAAGGAGTGTGTTTAAAGACACAAAAAAGGAAATTTCCCAGACTTGGGAATAATCAAGAATGTAGAGCTCTTAGGGAAGAGTAGGCACAGGTGAGGGAAGTGGCAATAAGGAACACTGTGTTGCCCTTTAGGGTATAGAAGTTCAGCGAAATGTGGGGTAATGCAGTAAAAACAGTAACGGGAAAGTAGGCTGGCAAAGTCAGCAGAGCTAAGAGGGTAAGGGGTCTGAACTTGACCTTGAGCAGTAGAAAACCACTGAAGAATGTAAGCAGTGGCATGATCTGGTTTTCCTTTTTAAAAGTTTCCCTTTGGAGTGCACAAATGGAACTAACATCAGGGCAGGGAATATGAGAGGCGAGAAAACCAGTTAGACTGCTAGTTTCCTGGGTGAGAAATGACTATGGGTGAACTAGTAAAGAAATAAAATGGGGGGATACTCTGTGTACCTGTATATACAGAGGGTTAGTAATGCTGGGAATCAGGCAAATCAACAAACTTAGTAAAAATAGCTAGGTTTCTGCTTCAGGTAACTGGATAGAGTTACAGCACCCTTCAGCATACCAATGACCAGATGAGGGTGGCTGCTCAGGACATGACAATGGTGTGCCTGTCCAACAGGCTGCTGGAGGTACTATTCTAAAGCTAGGGTCCGAGGTCTAGAGAGGAAATAAGAGTCCTCGGCAGTAGACGGGAAGGGAAAAGGCAGCAGAGTAGCGAAGGAGGCCTAAAACAGAACCCTGACAAATACCAGTAATTAGGTATGGGCAGATGAAGGGGAGCTCACCAAGGTAAGTGAGAGGCAGTAAGAAAATCTTAAAATATGAAGCCAGGACACCATGGAATGAGCATTTCTAGGAAGAAGTGCTTATCAGTGCCCAACAGAGAAGTCCAATGAGAAGGGGGACTAGGTGCAGTCCACTAACATCAGCAGTAAGATGACCATACGTATACCTTGGCAAGAAAAGCCTCAGAGAAGTGACAGGTCTAAAGCCAACACAGCAAAGAAAGCTTAAGAATAACGGAAAGGAAGAATAGACACATTTTAAATAGTTTGGCTATGAAGAAAAGGCACGTAAGGATAGTACTGAGAAAGGAAAATGGGTCTGAGGGAGAGAGAGAGGTGTGTGTATGAAGACCTTTAGAAGATGGAAGAGACCCGGCCATTTGGAAAAAAAAGGCAGAAAAGAAACAGGCGTGATGGCTGGGGCAATGTTCATCTGTGAAGAATGTGGCAAGGCCACGTGCAATGCACAGGTGTGAGCAGACAGCATGGTGGGGGTTCATAGGCACTATGAAGACAGAACTGCCCAAGGAAAGACAGGATCTGCTGGGCAGCACTGAAAGCCAGGATGAGATTGCAGATTAGGATGCTAACTCAACCCTCAATTCTGCCACTATCTGATTTTCTCCAGCTTCGCTCAGCAGAGTGATACAGGTTCCAAGAGTGCGTCCAGAGGTCAAACTTTGCCAGCTGGGTACAACAGGAAAGCCTGCTGCAGAGCAGCTGGGGATGCGGCACGGGAGAGCTGGGCTTAAATATGCTGGAGCGGGGAAGAAGTGACGCTAGCAGGGGCTGGCAGAGGGCCAGGTGATGGGTCAGTGAGGCAAAAGAACAATACAAGGGAAGTAACAGCATGAGAGTATACAAGAGCCCCTGTGGAAAAGGAAAAAGCAAGAGGAAGAAGTCAAGGAAAACCAATCATTATGAGAAGTAAAACATTGTAATTCCATCCTCTTGGCCACCCACAAACACAAACCTCTGGGACCTAGCCACTGCGCTCTTGTCTCATCCTCCACTCCACTGTCATACTCTCCTTTGCTCCAGCAACCCACTACTTACCCCTTTTATAACTTTTCCACTGCCCTCTGGGATGCCAAATCCATGGAAAAGCGCACTGAACTTTTCACCTCCCTGTGGAAACCTGACTGCTGGAAATGCTATCTATCCCGTAGTCCTCGGAAGCTGCTCCTACACCTCAGTTGCAGGACCAGAATCACTTAGGAATATTGCCCTTCACCCCCATGCACAACACCAGCAGCCCCCGCCCTCCAGAGCACTTGCAAGTACTAACTATGGGACAGTTTCACCCCTCCCTACTGGCACCAGGCTTAGTTTCTCTCTTTCTACTTTAAGTTCTGTTACCATGATTACTTATTACTATGAGTGCTCGTTATTTATGTGGACATAAATATTCTCTAAGGATCAAGCCTTAAGAAGCACTTAACACTCCCTGTGGTAGACTCATAGCAAGGGGCTCAGCCCTTACTATCCTAAAAATAAAGAAGATAACTGAATTAAACCAAACTAAAAAGGGAGATTTGTAGGAATCATGGTTGCTATAACTAAACTACTTCTCCTTGATTACTCATATCTTTTAAACAGTAATTAGGAAAACATGACAAGAATATGACACAATTAGTTCTTAGTATCTCTGTGCCTTGTTTTATCTCCATAGTTCTAATTTTTTTGAGTTTTTTGAGGGCAGCTTGCAGCTCTAATTTATAATTCCAACTTATGAATGTTCTGTCTCAGTCACCAATATTTCTGAATAATCAATCTTTACTGATTAGGCCCCTCATCCTAACCCTGTCACTTGTAGAGCCTCATTTCAGATCTGGAAATAACACTTTCCCCTTCTTTGTTTAAAGAAAGGTGAAGAAGGGGGACACCTGGGTGGCTGGCTCAGTCTCTGGGTGGCTCAGTCTCAGTCTCTTAAGCGTATGCTTTCGGCTCAGGTCATGATCCCGGGGTCCTGGGATCGAGCCCGGCATCGGGCCCCCTGCCCAGTGGGAAATCTGCTTCTCCCTCTCTCTCTGCCCCTCACCCCCAATTGTTTTCTCCCTCTCTCAAATAAATAAATAAAATATTTTTTAAAAAGGAAGGGGGAAAAATAAAGGGGAAGAAATGAAAAATTACTATGCTATTTTTGCTCACAACTGTACTATAGTATGTTAAGAAAGGAACGCCTGGGTGGCTCAGTCAGTTAGGCATCTACCTTTGGCTCAGGTCATGATCCCGAGGTCCTGGGACTGAGTCCCATATCAGGCTCCTTCCTCAGCAGGGAGCCTGCTTCTCCCTCTGCCTGCTCTGCCTTGTCACTCCCTCTGCTTGTGCTTTCTGACAAATAAATCTTAAAATAAGAAAAAGAAAAGAAAAACAAGGTAACTACCATCAATATTTAAGATTCTTCTAATTTTAGTCATCCATTATGGATCCAGAAACTAGTAATCTACATACTACCTTCATATGATTACATCAATTCAAACCACTTTGGTAGCATGATTTGGGCCATAAAAATTGGAATTCCACCCTGCTGGCATTTACAGAACTTGTGTGATGTTCTAAAACTATCACTTAAAATCAGGGTCTGCTCTTGTAGCCAGTATCTTTACTCTTTAGTTTAAAAATCAGTAGAAAATAAAAGAAAGGACACTGAGGTTAAGTGCTGGGGGCTAAATATCAATTTCCTGGTGAATGTTAACTCTAGACCAATGGTTGTGAGAGTTTTGCCACATTTCTTGTCTGAGCCATTGGATAAAATGTGCCACTCAGAATAAGTCAGCTGCAACCCCACCAAGTTTATGGGATGCCATGCTCTACAAGAGACACTAAAACTTTCTCCAAGAGCCAGGAATATGTCCCTCCCCCCCCTTTTTAGTCTAGTTCAGAGCTAGGGCAATTAGTTCTTTTCTCTCAAGGTAACCCTCTTCAGTATGCCATACATTTCTTCCGAAGCTCCTGTGCACAGCTTCACATTCTCTGGCCTCTGTGCCATCCTCCACTACCATCCCTCCAACCCATGACCTCACAAGAATCCAATGACAGGGGATGCCTGGGTGGCTCAGTTGGTTAAGCCACTGCCTTCGGCTCAGGTCATGATCCTGGAGACCCAGGATCGAGTCCCACATCGGGCTCCCTGCTCGGCAGGGAGCCTGCTTCTCCCTCTCTCACTCCCCCTGCTTGTGTTCCCTCTCTGGCTGTGTTTCTCTCTGTCAAATAAATAAAATCTTAAAAAAAAAAAAAAAAAAAAAGAATCCAATGACAGAGCAATGGCCAGAGCATACACAAAACTGAGTCTCAAAGATGCTCTAGGGTTCTCAACTACTGTCAGTGGCAATAATCTTTCCTGTTCCAGGACAAGAATAAGCCTGTAGAAAAGTGTAAATACCATAATTACCATATAGTAAACTGAAAATAAATCAGAGGACTTATATTTAACTATTGGGGCAGATGTCTCTGTGTAGCTCTTTGCCTATGTAGCTCTTCAGAAAGACAACTTCTTTCACTCTATAAGAACATTTTAAATTTTTGTCCTCCCATTGAAAACCTTTTTAATACACAAGTCAGAAAGAAAACAGCATACAAAAGTAGCAACTAAATTATGATGGCAAACATTTTCATTTTGTCTTCAAAAGAAATAATGTAGCTACTTTTTAAATCACAAATCTACTGGATAACAACTAGTCCAAAGCCACGTGCAGCACATTAAAGGAAATTATTACATATAGGATGTCAGCGACATATTAAGTATAAAAAAGTTAACATCTCAATTCGTTATTCATTTGGCTTGAAAACAAGTGAATAATTACCTTGTATTTAGTTTTTTTCTTTTCAATAAGAATATGAAAAAATTTTAAAAGTAGGGAAAGAGAAGGTCAGAAAAAGGAAATCATATAGTTCATAAGAACAGGTAAAAAGAAGCGACCAAATTTGATCTCCTTCACAAGACTGATAACAATGACTCTAAAGTGCTATTAATAAAAACATGGCCATTCTGGTCTGATTCTAAAGCCCTAGGCTAAGAACAGGAAACCCAAGATTTGTTTCTCTGCCCTATAACTAGTGTTCTGGACAAATCAAAATCATCATCCCTATTTTAAGGATGGAAACATGCTCACAGGTTACCTTCTTGACAAGAAAGCTGATGGAAAAAACATATTTCTCATAAGTTTGAATTTCCTGGGGGGGGGGGCGAACACTCTAATAAATTCATTTACCACAATTATAAGCCTCTCATACCAAGAGTACTTTAGATTTCTGTTTGTCTTAGCCTCATCCGCATTCACATTTACAGTGAGCTACTACAAGCAATAAGTAAAAATGAAGTCATATTCCTATTTGCTGATACAGTTTCCTTAACATGTCCAACACAAGAGTTACCTGGGGTGATTACTAAAAACAGATTTTCCAGACCCCATACTAGATCTACTTATAGAATCCTCGGGGAGAAATATGAGATTCTGAATTTTTGTAAGCACCCTAGGTAATTCTTGTGCTCAGGCCAAGTATAGGAAATTCCTTTTCCTGGATAGAGCAACTCATTCCAGGACAGAAGTAAATTAGAAATTCACTGATTAGGTCCATTAATCATTTCCTTACTCAGCCCACTTCAACATAAATACATTAACATAACGTTGACCAGCACTCCCGAGCATTCCCGAGGTCTTACTTTGTGCTATATTCTGTACTAAGTACAGTACAGACATTATTTCACCTAATGGGAACAATAATTTTTTGGGATGGATACTAGTTTTTATCCCAGTTTTCAGACAAGAAAAACTGAGTCTTTCTTGAACTCACCCAAGTTCACATGGTACGTAAGTGGCTGCTGGTTCAAAGCCGGATTTGCTGGCAGCAGGCTGCCACCTACTACACTGTTCAATTCTAGCATCAAGAAAGGAGAAGTACGGGCGCCTGGGTGGCTCAGAGGGTTAAGCCTCTGCCTTCCGCTCAGGTCATGATCTCAGGGTCCTGGGATGGAGGCCCGCATTGGGCTCTCTGCTTAGCAGGGAGCCTGTTTCCTCCTCTCTCTGCCTGCCTCTCTGCCTACTTGTATCTCTCTCTCTGCCAAATAAATAAATTCTTAAAAAAAAAAAAAAAAAAAAAGAAGTAAGTGCACCTGGATGGCTCAGCAGTTAAGCATCTGCCTTCAGCTCAGGTCAGGATCCCAGGGTCCTAGGATTAAGCCCCTGCCCTCATCAGGCTCCCTGCTCAGTGGAAAGCCTGCTTCTCCCTCTTCCTCTGCTGCCTCCCCACCCCCGCTTATGCTCTCTCTGTCGCTCTCTCTCTCTTAAATAAATAAACTCTTAAAAAAAAGAGAAGTATACATATGGCAAGAGTTGAAATGGAAAGCTCAGTTCTTTTGTTGATCAGTGACTTTCCAATTTCAATTATTTTCCTTGGTTAAAACTAAAACTGAAGAGTAGAAACTCTTTACTAAACAAACACCATCTAGGGCACCTGGGTGGCTAGTTGGTTAACTGTCCACCTCTGGCTTGGGTCATGATCCCAGCATCCTGGGATAGAGCCTCACATCAGGCTCCCTGCTCAGCTAGGAGTCTGCTTTTCCCTCTCCCACCTCCCCTCTCCCTGCTCATTCTCTCTCTCTCAAATAGACAAAATACTAAAAAACAAAAAAGGTCATTATCTAATTGCCTGGAAAAAGAGGCAAGCTATCCGATCTCCAAAGAATACTTACTTACAACATCCTAAATGGAATGGGGCTGCACACTTGGTATGAGATGCTGCTATTGATTAACTCCTTTATAGTCTGTTCAGTGACTGGGTTCTTATTTTGGTAGGAAGGAGAGTAGGACAACTCAAGAATAACTATTAGACACATTTATCTTAAGGAGCACTTGGATGGCTTAGTTAGTTAAACATCTGCCTTTGGCTCAGGTGCACTGGCTCCCAGCTCAGTGGGGGGCCTGCTTCTCCCTCTCCTTCTGCCTCTCCCCCCGTTCATTCTCTCTCTCTCTCTCTCTTGCTCTCGCTCTTCTTGAAATATATAAAATCTGAAAAATAAATAAAATCTTTAAAAACTTTTATCTTAAACTCAAACCATAAGAATGACCATCTCATTGATGCTAATAGTTCAAATCTCTCAACTATAATATAACTGGCAAGCAAGCATGAATTCTGCTAACATTTTGTCGCACTGTAAGTATATTCAAAATTTGTGAGATGGGTTCCCACTAAAACAATTATATCAAGACCAGAGTGTATTATTTTTATTACTCACATAACTGCACTGTCAGATTTAGAAAAAAAGACTTTGAGCCAATATATGGCTTCCTAAGAAAATGTGATGAGGGGGCGCCTAGGTGGTTGTTAAGCATCTGCCTTTGGCTCAGTTCAAGGTCCCAGAGCCCTGGAATCAAAACCCACATCAAGCTCCCTGCTCGGCGGGAAGCCTGCTTCTCCCTCTCTCACTCCCCCCTCTGCTTCTGTTCCCTCTCTAGCTGTGTTTCTCTCAGTCAAATAAATAAATAAAATCTTTTTTTTAAAAAAGAAAGAAAATGTGAGAGGATCTGTTGAACAGTGATATTAAAAAAATCTATACACAATATGTGGCCCAATACACACATATGTTCTCTATATATTATATCCTAGAGAAATTAATCACATATATGTACCAAGAGACATGTACAAGAAATGTTAATGGTAGCATCATTTGGAATAGCATCCTAAATGTTCAATAAAGAGAATGGGTAAGTCAACTGCAATGTAATCATACAGTGAATACTAAATAGCAGTGAAAAATGAATGAACTAGAGCTATACTTATTAACAAGAACAGAACACAAAATGTTGAAAAAAGCAAGTTATAAATCATTACCTTCCATATAGTATCAATTAGTATTAAAACATGCTTGTTTACAGATATATAACAAATACAGTAAAAATATAAAGAAACACACAGCAAACATCAAATACCTAATTCAAGACAGCTTTGGCATGAAAAGTGGAGAAAAGCAAGGGGAACAGAGTTGAAGCCATGGGTATTTCCCTTACATATTTTTGTAATGTTTCATTTCTTAAGAAGGGTGGTTCTTAAGAAGGTACCGAGTGATATATTCTTTAAAAATTTGTGTGACTGATATTCAAAACAATCAAAAATAGAATTCAGTAGACAAAGGCTAGTGATGTTTTAAACAATCAAGCTAACAATTACTTGAGCCTTAAAATGTGATGCTATCTCCAACACTGGTAACTGTAAGGACATTTTAAAACCCCACACCTTTGCACTATTAGGTGTCTGAAACTGCTGGGTTTGTTACAGGCCAAAAGTTAGTATGAACAATTCCATATGGCTCAAACTGATGTTAAAATTCTCTACATGAAAAACAAAACAAAAAGTAATCATTCATGTTTCCAAGACTTTACTATACAGTGATCTACACTTAGCAGCAAGACTAAGAAATAGGGAAATAAAAGTGAAGTAGAATGGATCACTAGTCAACAGAAGAAAAATGAAGATAAACTATCCAGTGTACAAAACAAATTGCAAACTTAGAATTACATAATGCACAAAATGTAGTCAAACTACTCTCCTGTGACATAAAATATTACTGCTTAATTTTTAAAAGTACTTATACATATTACTAAATCCTTAAAAGATCCCTGTTGGGAAAGCAAGTACTTATACATATAAAAATTGAAGTCCAGAGGAGAAACACCTTGTTGTCCAAGGTCAAATGGGTAGTTAGCAGTCAAAACATATTTAAAACTAAAGTCAGGTCCTGCTCCAAAATTAGCTATAATAAATTAAGCAGAAATTCAACAAAGAAGAGATTTTTATTTTGTTCCAATCAAAGATTATGGAAGGAAGAATTAAGGGCAAGGATCTGTGAAGCACTGTCTTCTTTTTTATTTCCTAGCAATTTCAATATAAAAAGTTCTAAATCCACTATTATTTTTGCAAAACCCATAGACATAGTATTCTAGGTAGTGATTAAATTTTAAGAGTAGCTCATAAAAGCCAATGCAATTTATTTTTAAGTAGGAAACTATAATCCTTCTGTAACACTAAAGTAAGAAAATACACACTAAAAGTAGTCTCTCAATCCCCTCACCCTTTCTTCTAAAAATTAAGTACTAGTGGTTTACGAAAAAGGTTTAAGTGAGAAAGGACGTTGAAAAAGTGTGGAACACAATTAAGGAGACTTGGAGGCACTGCAATGGAGTTTTTTTGTGAATAAATATCACTCTTCAGAATCATTATAGAGCCCAGATAAATTATGCGAGACAGGGAGAGAGATTTTCCTGAGATAAAAGAAGCAGAAACTGAAAGAAAAGGGTTGGAAGAGATGAACTTGAGAGCTACCACAGAGGAACTGACCGGGACAGGCACACCCAGAAGCAGAAGAAACCGTGCAGCCCTGCACCAGCAGCCCCTAGAGGCCAGTCAAATCAGCGCCACCCCCCCTCCCCTGCCCCAAACTGCAAGGTAAGGTCCTGTACAGATTAAGTGAGTACAGAGAAGAGGGGTGGGGAGGAATATTAAGGCCACGTCTGGGTGGTTTTTAACGTATGTGAAGCATGTTTAACCCAAGAGATAGATCTACTGGAATCTACCTATGCCTACCATTATTTCTCATTTTTGCTTCTTTCACATTAGGAAAGATGAATGACATGCTACCCACATCTCCTTTTTAGTTATAAATGGCACCCTGGATAGTCACAGTCATCTAATGCCAGATGTCTAGTTGGCCTGCTCTCAACAGCAGGGTCACTACAAGGAAAACAGCTGCCGGGACACATGCACAGTATACCATTAGAGAGGGGGAGGGGAGGGAGACCAACCTGCCTCCGCATTCAGCTCCTCTAGAAGCCCGCTGGTCCTCCAGGTAGCTCCTGTGTCCTGGCCTCCTACAGAATTACTGTGCTCTTGAACTACTGCAGCCGCCAATAAATTGTCCACATTTACCACTTCTGGGTCAGAGCTGGTGTCAGACATATCATAATGAGCTACAACTGGAGGTCCATCTAGGGAGGAAAGAAAATGTATACTTGTATCTAACTTCTGGGGTGATAAATACTTCTGCAACTAAGATGCAGTTGCCTTTATCTTATTATTCTACCTGGTCAGAAAAGCTGCACTTTATATGTCTAATATTTTGTACATGATGTGAAACTGGAAGAGATAACCCAAGCTTATGAAGATGAGGGACACATTTGAAGGAGAAAAGGAGCATTATGAAGAACGGAGGACAACAGTATACTGAAAAGTTACACTGAGTTCTTGTCTTACTTCTAAAGAGCAAAAGATTATGAAAAAGGGGAAGACTCCACAGAGTAAAACTGATTTTTTAAAGGAAAAAAACTGATGCAAACTATTAAAACTCAACTTACAGTTTTTAAGAGAATGAATATAGTTCTTTCTCTTAATAGCTGATACTTAAAAGTCACCAATAAATTCAGAGAGGAAAATCAAATACGTATCTTCCTAGTCTAAAGAAATAAGGCTACCACTCAAATACGTATCTTCCTATTCTAAAGAAATAAGGCTAACACTTAAGAGCTCTACTTGACTATGTCCAGTAAAGCCCTTTACAAGTATCAGGGATGTTGTGCATTTTACAACATTCTACAAAAAAGACAATATTCACAAAATCCAGCCTCAGAATTTTGCTTTGACTGTCTTGTTAGGGATATTTAAATTTTCTTTTCCCCAAGAAATACAACCAACTCACACTCCAAGGCAGCGATATGCAACCTTATGGGTTATTTTAGAGGACGATATTAAAGGTCTTACTGGCAAATAAGAGACCACTTCTACCTCCAAATCACCCTAACTAGCTGAAAAGGGCAGCAGAGTTCCAGAGTAATTAAACTGCAGTGATTCATGCTAAAATACTCAATATGCATGCTTGTAGAACAGATACATGCTTTAAAATGCTAATGCTACCCTTTTTCTAATGCAACAGCAAAAAGCAAAAATACAGTTTTCATTCAATAATGAAACACATCCCTTACTACTCTCTCCATTTTCGAATAAGCATAAATAAAGGAATGCAGTTTCTCCCCCAAAAGCTACTATGAAGTGCAGGCAAATTATGTATTTCCATAAAGATTTTTTTAAGAGCAAGACTATTTAACATTAAATATACCTATTTTATGAAACATACGCCAATGAATCATTAAAATAGAACACAATGAAGGATTAGTTTTAATACAAACATCCATTGTGTAAATTGTCACTGAACAAAAGATGGAACACATTTAGGGTACTTAGCCCTTAAAGCAAAGTTCTCAAACCACAGGCTTATGTAGCAACATTTTAAAAATAAAAATAACAAAATAAAAGCAAATGAGTTGTTAAGAGCCACTGTAGAAAGAACAGACATGTCACAATATGAAATTCTGACGATCATGGCAATTTCAGTTGACTACTTAAAAATAATTTCCAATTCTCCCAAAAGGGTAAGTCAAATTCATAAAATTCAATAGTGTGGCCTCAGTATCAGTTGGTAATATTTTAGCTCAAATAGCAAAAAACTGGTTCATGTTTCATTTTTTTCTTTTCTAAAAAAGAAAAGAAAGCTTTATCATTTATGGCGTTCTCGTCAGAGTTCAAAATGATTATTATGAAATCAAGATACTGTGTGATGTCCAAATACTTGGGTGCAGAAGATATGAGGGTCAAGTACAATATTGACTATTTGACCAAATGTTCTGTTTTTAAAAGGGCTTTAGTTAAGTCTTGGTTTTTTTTGTTGTTGTTAAGTCTTGTTTTTAGTCAAAAAATTAGTGATTTTAAAATTTATAACTCTAGTACCATTCATAACCTCCTGCTCACACATTCCCCCCTGACTACAACCACCAAATTGAGGCATCAGGTCAACAGTCAAGTCAAAATTGTACCACTCCTACATGTAGAATCATGCAAAGAGTAGAGTTGTATATGTACATGCAGAGTTAACATCACCTACCCAATGCAATAACTTGTCTGAAAGTCTTCATCAGTAGGAAATACAAGCATAAACTTGTTATCTGGCTTCATTCTTGCATCTTCCATATTTCCAAACAGCACACCTTATAGCTTAGCTTAAATTTAGTATTCATCATAAACAAAGACAGTAATATTTTCATATTTTAATTACACTTAAAAGTTAAAGTAAATTATTAAAAGTGTCATTTCTCATTTCCAGTGTATCCAACATGATGACAATACTATACAAAACTTTAATAAAGACGGGCGCCTGGGTGGCTCAGTTGGTTAAGTGACTGCCTTCGGCTCAGGTCATGATCCTGGAGACCCGGGATAGAGTCCCACATCGGGCTCCCTGCTCAGCCGGAAGCCTGCTTCTCCCTCTCTCACTCCCCTTGCTTGTGTTCCCTATCTGGCTGTGTTTCTCTCTGTCAAATAAATAAAATCTTTTTTAAAAATAAATAAATAAAAATAAAAAATAAAGAAACTGTTGCCTTTTTATCCTTCTTACAAAAACAAATCACAATTAAGAATCTTGTGTTCCAAGGTCATTTTACACTTAATCATTAGCAAATCAAGATTAAATAAGGTATGTTTAAAGCACTTAGCACGAGGGCTTAGACTTTAACCCTTAAGTATTAGTTAATTGACAGTGATAATTTATGATATTCTTTTAAAAGTGATTCTTGCTACACAGCAGAATTAAGAGATGGGTAAGATCCTGTAGTAATTTTATCTGCCTTTTAAAAGAAAGGGGGAATAAAACCACTGAGGAGGAGCTCAGAAAAGCCAGCACATTAATAACAGAAGCAACAACTATGCTTCCAATTTGACTCTAACAACTCACTACAAGATGGAATAAAGGAGATACTGTCCTCCCTCCCATTTGATTATTCTTCTATGCTGCTAAAAGAAATGCACTGCTACTAAGATTATTTTCACTTTCAAAAACATCAAAATAGTCCCTTCAAGTAGTTATACATGGAAACATTTCCAATTTAAAATTTAGTCATTAATGGAAGCACATTCTATGTTACAATATTTAAGGATTAGCCAAAATGCACAATCTCCCATTTGTTAATCCTGAAGTTTGTCATAATCTTAAAACACAAATTTATAATTTACTTACTAGCTTGAAATCATTAAAAGCATATCTCAAAAAGGTAAATTAACATAATTAGCTAATAGCTATCTGGTCTGTGGTTAAAGTGCTACTTCTTCTCCTGATTGAGATATTTTGAAATTTTTGCTGGTCGTTATGATTATAAGGCAAGAAAAATTAAAGTCAAAAGTCAAGCAATCCACTGCCTTTTTAAGAATACTGATTCATCCGTTTTCTGCTAGAAATAGGTTTGTACCCTCTCACTGACCTCCTAGCCTATGAACACCATTCTAACTTTTCAAATAATAAAATACAGATGTGTCTGTGTCATCACACATTCAGTGAGATGATACAGTGAAGTTTACACTTCTATGGACCTTAAACGTTCTGCACTGTTGTCATCGAGTGTTTAATTTTATGAATGTTTCCTCAAATACGTTCTTTTTAAGAAATATGTTTTTAAACCTCACTGAAAGATGAATCAAAACTAAAAAAAGGCAATACAAAACAAACATCTTTTACTAAGTTTATCCCTGACAAAACCCTTTTCAAATTTGACAACCAAAAGCACAGAATTTTAAAATTATGTCCAGTAATACATAATTCGCCATTCTTGTTTTACAGATAAGAGACTTAAGTCCTTCTTAGATGGAACCAGAATCGATTATATTACAGTTGTTCGGTGTTGAGAGAACTGGGAACATACAGGAGACTGACAACAGCACAGGAAACACACAGATCTTTGGCAGCAAACATACAGGTTAAAAGTCCTGCCTACTACTAAGCTGTAAGACTCATTTTTTTCACACGGTTAGGGTAAGAGTTAAAGATGACATAACAGTGTAATACCAGTCCACTGCCTCATCCTTCCATTATAGTTAGCCCCTGCCCTACTTTATTATTTGTTTGCTTATCTTTATATGCAAACTATGCCCTACAGTGCCTGCAAGCAAGAAGCTTTGAGAAAACATCACTGCCTGGATGGGTGCCTCATACTGGTCATAAGATTAACCCAACTTGTGAAGTAAAATGCTTTGCTAGGATTATTGAGATCACCACAAATGGGGCTTTTGTACTTTTATATTTGTCTGAAGTGTCATGTCAGTTTGGGTGTATTCATATTAAAGTGTTCAAAGCCAGAGATCATTTTTGGATTATTTCAAATTTTGCACCATCCTTGCCTAAAGAGCCCTCCCACTAACACAAATGTTGTCTGTCTCCTAGTGTGAGGTCTTCTTAGATCTAGGAGACAGGAATTCCTCTTGTATCCCAGACAGCCTAGAAATGCCATTTCTCTTTCTCTATTGGTTACGTCTTGGGCCCAAGGAAAGGTGGGGCAATGGCCCAACAGATGCTTTGCCCCTTCAACTCCCATTTCTATGACTATAGTAACACACAGTAAAGCCCAGAGAAAATTCCTTCTGTTGTCCCTATTATAGCCAATCTCCAGAAACCCCTCACAAGGAGAGGAAAAAATCTATCTTGTTACTACCAAATGGTTCCATACAAGTTCTACTGCCACTGCCACAATTATTAAAAGGCCTAGGCCCAGTGCCATTTTCTACAACATCAAGACAATTACGGAAATCACACTGGGCCTCAAACTAAATAGTGACATTCAAAACAGTTACACTTGAAAGAAGGGTTCTTAGAAATTTCCTACCCAAGGGGTGTAAGAAGGGAGAGTATGCATGTGTGGTGGCCAGGTGAGGGAATGAGGTGTGGAGGAGTAAGGTGTGGATAAGAGGAATCCAGGGAAAGGGCAAAGCTCAAGAAGGAAATTTGCATTTTAGCAAAACCTACTCAAGAAAAAAGGACTTTTTCATTGCATACCAAAATACTTACCAAAGTGAAAATTTATATTTGCAAATGAGAAAAAATACTTGAGAATACCTATGCTATATTTTTTTATTATCACACACACGCACAGAACAATTTGAAGAAACAGCAGTTGTTTTTAAAGCAGCTCTTGGAAAAGATGAATAATTACATCTATCAGAAAAAAAACGCAAAAATCTATATAGAAAAGTGCCATCTATATGGAGGACAGTAGAAGGAAAGGAAATGGGAAGTGGGGTAAATCAGGGAGGGAGACGAAACATGAGAGACTTTGGACTCAGAGACAAACTGAGGGTCTTGGTGGGGCATGGGTGAGCCTGGTGGTGGGTATTGAGGACACGTATTGCATGCAGCACTGGGTGTGGGGCATAAACAATGAATCTTGAAAACTGAAAAAAGAAAAAAAAAAGAAGAAAAACAGCTGTTCTGTAGAAAAACAGCTTTAAATACCAAAAACCGTGTGTATATATTTTCTGCGGAATACTATCAAAGGCTATTTTGGTGAAAAAAATGTCTGAGAAAACAGAGCTAAATGGAAATGAAATGTACAATATGCACTGAAAATTTATGTTTAGGCAGTAAGTCATTTCCATTTTTTAAATTTTTACTTGTTTTTTAAGTAATCTCTACACCCAAAGTGGGGCTTGAACTCACAACCCCAAGATCAAGAGTCAGATGTTCCATCAATGGAGCCACCAGGCACCTGGCATCAAGTCATTTTCAAAATAAAACTGAATCAATGTCTACACTTTGTGCTTTTTCCATTATACTCATCTCAATTATTAAAATTTTTGAGATTATAAAGTTTGCAAGGTGAGAATAAAGTTCTAAGCATTACATCTGTCCTTGTATCATACTGGTATGTGACACGTCATTTTGTCCAGCCAGAAAAGTTACCTATGATACAGATCAAAGAGATAAAAGAAAATATTCAAGATTATCAGAGTTGTTAGAAAGTAGATCACAAGAGAGAAAATTTAATTCTAACATTTCAATACTAACTACAAAGCTGGGAGAATTGGGAGGTTATTCATGAGATAACTCAGGTAATATGTATCTGGATATTAAAAAAAAAAAAACACCTAAAAATACAGAAAACAGGGCACCAAAAGAGGTCACCATCTTTCAATTTTTCTTCGTATTTCAGAAACAAACTCACAACCTACTGCTTTAGTACTCAGATCTATAGGGAACAAACCTAAAATATCTGTACTACATACATGAAGGACATAAAAATTAAGTGTGATTTTAGCCATATCTCCATGTCTATGCTCCCTGCTAAAGATACCTCCATTCCTTTCTGATTACTTCTCAAAGTAGTCTAAATTCTGCTCTTTTCCAAATATTCCTCAATTTGTAAGAGGATAACTTAGTAGAACATATAAAGGAAAAGAATCTCAACTTTTGAATTAACATTGGTGTTTGTTATTACCTTTCTCAATACATCAATTACAAAAACCTAAAAATAATCTCAAAAACATTATTCTAACTATAAATTAATATCATCATTTCATTATGGAAACGCAAGCTTCTTGACTCCCAAACACCTAAAGTGAATTAACTGGTAGAGAATCACTAATATAATCAATGCTGTCCTCAACAGAGTAACAAGAAACATTTCTTTTTTAAAACTTTTATTTATCTAGATTAGTTATTACACTTCAAATGCAGTTAGGTAAAAGATATGAAGAAAATGCAATAAAATAAAAATCAGTTATTTGATAATATTCTCCTCCAAATCTTAAAGTTGTAAGATTTCATTACCAAAGAATATACTTCCTCATAGATTATTATTCCTTCACTTTTAAAGATGTCTTCTATTTTATGTTGTGGTAAATTTTTTTTTTTTTAAGATTTTATTTATTTGACAGAGAGAAATACAGCCAGAGAGGGAACACAAGCAGGGGGAGTGAGAGAGGCAGATGCAGGCTTCTTGCCGAGCGGGCAGCCTGATGTGGGGCTTGATCCCAGGTCTCCAGGATCATGACCTGAGCCGAAGGCAGTTGCTTAACCAACTGAGCCACCCAGGCGCCCCTGTTGTGGTAAATTTAATATAAGGTTAAGATCTATTCAATGCTAATAAACTCATTTGTTTTGAATCCCCACTAACTTTCCTAAAATTCAGAGAAATTAAAAACAAAAAAGAAAAAAATAAGAAGTATAGAAACCTGGAAGTTATTCATGTTGTGTACAATTCGTTCTAGACAAATTAAGAAGAAAAATTTCTTATCTGTACAATGATTATGGACACGCCATTTTTAGAAAGGATTTTGAGAATTTTTCTTCAAGAACAATTTTTACTGAACAGTAAAAAAAATTTTCAAGTCTAATAAATTTGCTGAAATGGTTTTGATGCTGTATATTCTAATATATGACATTTGTCACCATCACTGTATCATTTATATAATTCAAACAGGAGAAAGGGAAATCAGTAAGAGCTAAACAAAACATAACAGGTACACTTACTTTAAAAGGTCACCAGACAGCTTGCCTATAATCTGTTATTCTAAACAAATGACAGCAAGAAACCTGTTCGCCATCTTTCCTATGACTTCCATGTAGCTGTACCATTAGGCAAATTCAGCAATACATTAAAATGAAAATTATCAGTAATATCAACTTGGGTGCTTTATTTGCTCAATTAAAAGATTCACTATAGCATTTCTTTCATTAACAGGCAGATTTAATACATTTAAAATTATTCCATTTCCAATATTCTGACTTACATACAAATTTTAAGTAATAAATCTTAGGTAAATTGAGATATACCTAGACCCAGAGACCTGGATCTCTGCTGTTAAATCTGTAACAGTAGAGAATCACAAAAGCAATGAAGCCAAAAAAATTTTTTTACTCGGTCTGCTAGTGAAATAAACAAGAGATCAAAAACTTTTACCTGACAATTAAAAAGAAATCCATAAGGTAACATTTTTCTCCAATTTAATCACCCTAACTAGGCTTATGTGTGGGCAACTCTTTTCCTTACAAACACGTAAGAAGAAATGAATGGATATTAATGATGTGAATCCATTAAATTCCTTTAAGACTATTACATAGCTACCTGTCTCCAAAAACTTGTCAAATAGAACGTTAATAAAAATATAGAAATTATTTCAGTTCTGAATGGGCATATGTGTATGCACACACACGCAGACAGGCACATCCTTGAGATTAGCCTCATTCCTCTTACTTGGTAACAAGAAAACAGGCTTTTTCTTTTGGAGCCCCCAAACGACAGAATCCTTTATTCTGCTTCTAAGTTAAAAAAACACTTCATGCAAAACATTACATCTTAAGATTTTAATTTCACTGTGTTGTGTTCTAAATCAAATTTATTTGGGCTTTGATTACACTCATTTTTAATAATGTGCACAAAATACACATCAAAACAATTAAGAGGGTTATTAGTATCTAACAAGTGGCTCAAATAACCAGATCGTTCTAATCTGCTGGTTAAATGCTCTTAAAATAATTACAAATCTAATGTTTAGATCACTGAATTAGTACAAACTAGGCAGGAAGTTGTCTGTAGACAGACCTTCTGAAAACACATTTATCTTTAGTGAGGGGATAATGCCCCTTCTTAATTCCATAAGAATTCTTAATTCCATAAGAATTCACCTAATTCCATAACTACACCTTAGAGAAATGACATGCTCAAATATGGGACTTTATTCTTAAATAAAAGGGATTTCAACCACATCTAGATTAATGTTTTAGAGGCTGAAAGAAGTTTCTTCCCAGCATTAGCCCTTTATATACTACAAAAAAAAGTCCAAACAAGATACATCTCTTACCCTTCATAAAATTCTAGAAAAACTAAGGGAATTCAAGAGAAATTAGGGAAGACCACTAGGCACTTCTAAAACAACGTCTACATTAAAAAGCCACACATGATCTAGAAGTCATTCCCACTCCTTAGCTGTAGTCCTTTTAAGTACAACAGTCCCCCTCGGCCCTGGTTTCACATCCATGGTCTCAGTTACATTAGTTAACAGCGATCCGGAAACAGATGATCCTCCTTCCAACAAATGATCAGAAGGTCAACAGTAGCCTCACACTATGTCATAGCGCCTGTGTCGTTCACCTCACTTCCTCTGATCACCCATTTTATCACCTCAAATCATAAGAAGGGCGAGTACAGTACAATGAGAGATTTTGAGATTACATTCACATAACTATTATTACAAAATATTGTTATAACTGTTCTATTTTCATATTGTTCTTAATCTCTTACTGTGCCTAGTTTATAAATTAAACTTTATCACAGGTATGTTCGTATAAGAAAAAAAACAGTGTATGTAGAGTTTGGTATTATCCGTGGTTTCTTTCAGGCATCCACGTGGGTCTTGGAACATAATCCCCATGGATGAGGGGCTATAATTTCAGGCATAAAGAGTCTTGACTCACTAAAGGAGAATTCAATAATCCACAAAAGCAGTCATATAAAAATAAGTATTAAAACTACGTCAATACTTGATACTTCTTTAAATATACATAATATTAAAAAAACTTTTCTGAAAGAGGAATTTTTAAATTGTGCAATTTGGACAAGGTGTAATCATTTTAAAGCACAACTCATATAAAAACTTACTGTTTTTCAAAATAACATTCCCTAAGACAGCAACACATTTTCAAGGCACTGTGAGAAACCGAAAATCAGGACAAAATTTGCATGTATGCTTCTACTTCAAAAATTGTTTTTAAGGTTAAACACTCCAAACCACCAAGTGCCCAATTTTACTTCAGAATAAATTTTAATGTTTTGGAATATATTCTATGCATGAAATCAATATATTTTGGTGGTCTTCTTCCTCCTACCAAAACCTCTTTTCACCTCTTCATCCAAAATTATATAGAAAGGCTTCTCAAAATTATTAATACCTTCCCAAATACCTTAATGTCAGTCCTACCTAGAATATCAATTATTAAAACCTATATTTGATAATCCTATTCCACTGAATTTTTTTCATTTTTCTCTTAAATGCAAAAAATGTATCTGTAGCCTTTTTGCTTAATTATCTAATAACAAAAGTTAGAATATATCCGGTCAATACTCAGACTAATTTGTGTTATTCTTTTTTTTTTTTTTTTTTTTTTTTTTTTTTTTTTTTAT
>PITA01011956.1:0-64311 GCA_004023965.1 Spilogale gracilis
TGGACTGCTCACACATTTCCGGTACTGGGGCAAGGAAGCAAGATGCACAGATGGTTCCTTGACTTATCTGCCTCCATTTGGTTAACACAGGCCTTGTAAAGGCATCAATCACCAGGGGGTCTTAGATATGCAGAGGCCTAAGTCCTTAGGGAGTTTCAGAGCCTGTTCTGCCGGCCTTCAGGCTAAGCAGGCCCTAACAATCATAAGCAGGCAGAGAAGCAGGCAGGGAGGAGGAAGCAGGCTCCCTGCTGAGCAGAGAGTCTGATGTGGGCCTCCATCCCAGGACGCTGAGATCATGACCTGAGCTGAAGGCAGAGGCTTTAACCCACTGAGCCACCCAGGCACCCAACATTTTGTTTCCTTGTTACTTCATACTCTTGGCAGAAATAAAGATCTATCAATTCAAAAACGGTTTTATAATCTTTCTACATTATATATACTACATTTTTAGGCACTCAAATATTGTTAGACACTTGGTACTAGTATATTGTTTCTGCATCACACGGAAGCTGACTCTATGTAAAGACTGGATCAGTGAGGAAAATAGCATGAATAATACAGGCGGTGAATATTAATTTGAATATTCACTGAGCTCCTGCTATGGCCAGATGGGTGTTCAAAGGACATTTCACTGTAGGTCTTAGTTTGTTTAAGCCTTGTAATAACCTATGAGGCAGATAGTATTACTATCTATCTAGTATTACTATTAGAATAGTAAGTGTATTAGTATTACTATAATATAATAGTATTACTATTCTATTTACTATTATCTAGATGAGAGAAGAGAGACACAGAGCACTGTGGAGGACAAACTTGAGAAGCATAGCCAAAACAGAGAGAAAGGGCAATGAAATGATAGTGCAGCTGATAGGTATAGAAACCAGGGAACATAATTCCAACCAAGCATGGAATGGAGATCATTCAAAGAAGCAAGTAAGAAGAACTGAAGTGAAAGCAGTAACCTTCCTGAGGTAATGAATGGTCTGAGCATGCACAACTCTTTGCTAAGGAAGAAGAGGCAGCTGAGCAAAGTTGCTAAGAGGTAGTCTTTCTAGATTCAGGTTCTTTCTCTACCGCAAGTTGGGTGACCTTTAGGCAAATCACATAATTCTATACCTCTGTTTCTTCATTTGTAAAGTGGGGATAACTATGATAATATGTTCTTCATATGTTTTTTAATAAGGATTAAGTGAACCTTATATGTAAAGTAGTACATAAAACTGTGACACATAGTAAGTGCCTAATAAATGATAGCTGTTTTTGTCATCATCATTATTATTGTTATTATTAAATGGGTAAAAAGAGAGGGGAGGAGAATTCTTGGTCAAGTAATTGGGGAGGTTCTAATTAATTGAGATTGTTTATAGTATGTTTCCTCATAGCCTTTACTATGCTTACCTAGATTACAAAACTTCAAGTAGGGAGTTCTCAGATTTATTTAGCCACAAAACCTCCTTGCCTTTTATTGTTTCTTGTTGAATATAAGTAATGTCTTGTGGGACGCTGGTGTTCTATAGTCTGCAGTCTAGGAAATGTTCTTTATTTCACAGACATTGTACAGAAGAATAGAAAAACAGACATGAGAATGTCTTTCTTTGATGACCTGCACTGCAAACAACTAACCATTAAAGAAAGTGTTTTTAGCTTTAAAAAACCTTATGAATACACTTCTTTCTCGATTGTACAAAACAGAGTATCTAGGCACTCAAACCTTATGATCACTCAATCTTGTCAGTGTTATCGGCTTTAACATTGAAAGTTTTTTGACATTTTTATAGAACGTTGTAAAAAAGTGAGTTAAAACTGGTATTGCTCCAGCCTTCTGGGAGACTTATTTTACCATATTACAATTCCACCGAAGTGTTTGTAGTTCATTGCCTATTGTGTCGTAGGAACACTATTCACTTGTGTGTTGGCATTACATCTCTCCCATGCTCCTTATTTGGTATCAGAGTAATACTGAATTAACATAAAAAAAAAACCCTATTCAAAAGTTTTATTTTTCCTTTCCAGCACTGCTGGTAGATTATATTAATCAATTTTTTTTTTGTTTTATTTGATGTTTCTGTGTTGAATGGCGTATCCTACATGGTTTTCCACAACTGGGCATAGGTTTATTCAAAGAGAAGTTAATGAGCTTCTGTAGGAATTATTCCCACTCTATCCCATTACTACTAAGCTGGGTTGGGGAAATATAATTAGGAATAAAATCTCTTTGGATCCTAGTGATTCCTTCCTATGTAGAAAAGCATGGAACAGTTTTATTTTTGTGTAAAGATTAATCAGAATGAGATGCACATCACATGCAATCTGCTGAAGAGATTGCAGTGAAAGAAATCTTACCCTTTACTATAGCTAGGTTGGCAGATACAGTTCATTACAGTTACGCTAATTGTCTTTATTGAAAGAAGAAAAAATTTCTTATATCTTTTTTCTTAATTAAGTCTAATAGTATGTTAGTTTCAGGTGTACAACATAATGATTCGTATTTGTATACATTGTGAAATGATCACCACAAGAAGTCCAGTTACCATCTGGCACCATAAGAGTTATATATATTTTTTCTTTTGATGAGAACTTTCAAGATCTGTTCTCTTAGCAACTTTCAAGTATGCAGTACAATATTATTGACTACAGTCACCATGCTGTACATTACATCCTCATAATATTTCTTGTATAACTGGAAGTTGGCACCTCAACTCGTATCTTTAGAACAAGCAGGAAGTAGTGTCATGAAGCCAAATACAGAGGTTTAAATTACCACAGAGTGTGGGGGGGACTTGGGGGGGAGAGGAATGCCATTCACCCTCCTAGAAGTTCACACTTCAAAGAAATTGCTCTGAGGTCTCTGAAAAATGCATTCCTGGGATGCAGAACTAGTGTTTGTACACATCTCAAAAAGACAGAGAAAGCATTTGATAAAGTTTTTTAAGGTAAATGTTAAAGGAGGTGGAGGAGTACTCTTCCCTTTTAGCAATAGGGAAAAATTAAGTGTTTTTTTAGAACTATATTTACCCTTGCAATTTCTCATTTTTGCTAGTTGCACTGTAGTTTTTTAATTATCTTCATTTCTGTTTCTACTTTTTCTGAGCAGTTTGCAATTGTATAAATATCCAGTAAGTTCATAGAAAAATACAAACCTAAGCGATTAACAGAATTACAATATGATGAATTTAAAAATTAATAAAATATTCACCTTGAAGGAATATCTCTTTTTTTTGAGGGAATATTTTTGAATATATCACACTAATGGTATGATTCATTAGAATTTTTGATTCTTGATTAGCAGTGAATAACATTTTCATTGTACATTACATTCACAAACTCTGGCAGAAGCTTTTCCTTGTGCTTTCAAATTACAAGGAAAAGTAACTATTAAAAGCACAAGGAGGGGCGCCTGGGTGGCTCAGTGCTCAAGCCTCTGCCTTCAACTCAGGTCATGATCCTGGAGTCCCGGGATCAAGCCCCACATCAGGCTGCCTGCTCAGTGGGAAGCCTGCTTCTCCCTCTCTCACTCCCACCACTTGAGTTCCCTCTCTGGCTGTGTTTCTCTCTGTCAAACAAATTAAAAAAAAAAAATCTTTTTTAAAAGCACAAAGAAAAGTAACTATTTTGTAGTTTCTTATGAAATCTTATCTAGTCCAAGTTTGTAATATAATAATCTGAATTTTTAATTAAGATTTTTTCTTATAAGGCCTAATGAATTTCTCCTGAGGTCGCATCAATCATATGAGTAATATTGCATTTGTGTGATAATCTAGGCCCTTCAGTAATTGTTTCATCTTCCCAAATAATTTTTCCTATGTGCAAAACACGAAGATACCCATAGCTGTTCTCTAGTATCAAAGTCTTATTATGAGGCAACCACTGAAGGACACAGATTAAACTTCTAGTGTTTAATGTGTAATGAGTTGTCTTGAGAACAATCCCACATTGGGACATTTTTTTGCATAGGTCTAATCAATAGTTGTATTGTCCATTAAATCTCCATGAATAATGGGCTTCCACCTTTGTTTGCTCTCCAGTCTGGGCCTGGAGAGAACATGCACTATGGGCAGCTGGGATATAGGGAATGACTATGGGCCCTTTCTCAATAAGCCTATATTACAGTAGGGTTTCCTTTCCCTCTTCCTTTCCTTTTGAAACAGCAGCTCAAGAAACTTTATTCCTTTTCAAAGTGTAATCCAAAGACAATGTTTTCAGAGGAAGGCTCAGATAGACTTTAGATAACAGCATCAGGATACATACACAGCTTGTTTGTGGTTGGCCACAAATAAGAGAACTCAATGTTTACCAACTTGAGCAGCAAGGCAGTTTGTTGGAAAGGCACACAATGGCTCGCAGAGCAGTGGGAGCACTGGAGTTAAGGGTGCATGGAGAAGATGGCTGGCTAAAAACAGGTAGGCTGCTGAGAGCACAGCCTGGTTTCCACCCAGGGAGAGTTTGGAGTGGTGGGTCTAGGAACTCTTTGCTTGCTTGATTCTGCTAATACTGTCCCTTCAGACATTATACTTTGAGGAGTCAAAATTTCAGTCACAAGTATCTGATCAACTAGAGCCATCCTCTAGTAATGTCAGCTTCATTATAGCAAGAGAGTAAAGGGAGAGCATGAGTTGTCCCACTTTGCCTTTCAGAGTGGGAGATATTGTTCTCCCTCCAAACTTTTGTCAAATGGCTCTCACTTTATGCATGCACTGTTCCAAGTGCTTTACATATATTGATTCATTTATTCTTACAGCAGCTCTCTGTGGTAGATATTATTTTTCCCATTTGTGCAGTAAAGAAACTAGGCAAGAACTTAATTTATTTAATTTAATTTTTAAATTTAAATTTTATTTTTTAGATGTAGTTTGTCCCTAAAATCACATAGTAAATGGTAGGGAGAGAATCTGAAGCTAGGCACTCAGGTTGCAGAATGAGTGGCCTTCTCAGTATTGCTCAGCCTTACCAAAGACAAGTGTTCGGAGGTTTTACTGTAAAGAAAAGGAAAGAAGGGGCGCCTGGGTGGTTCAGCTGGTTAAGCGACTGCCTTCTGCTTGGGTCATGATCCCAGAGATCCGGGATGAGTCCCACATCGGGCTCCCTGCTCAGCGGGAAGCCTGCTTCTCCCTCTCTCACTCCCCCTGCTTGTGTTTCCTCTCTCGCTGTGTTTCTCACTGTCAAATAAATAAAATCTTAAAAAAAAAAAAAAAGCAAAGGAAAGAAAATAAATCAAATCAACAGCAAATCAACAATCAAATGTTTGGTTTGGTGATAAAATATGTAATTTATATTTTTCTCTATACTTTATGTATTGTAAATTCACGTGTTTTTTTAAACATGTAATTTTTTTTAAAAGATTTTATTTATTTATTTGACAGAGAGAGATCACAAGTAGGCAGAGAGGCAGGCAGAGAGAAAGGAGGAAGCAGGATCCTTGCTGAGCAGAGAGCCTGATGTGTACCTCCATCCCAGGACCCTGAGATCATGACCTGAGCCGAAGGCAGAGGCTTTAACCCTCTGAGCCACCCAGGCACACTTAAACATGTAATTTTGATATAATACTGGATTAGAGGAGATTTGCAAAGACATTACAGTTTCCATATGTAGTCTTTACTCAGCTTCCCTATGGTTAACACTTCATGTAGCTATAGAAGAATGAACAAAACAGAAAAATTAACAGTGATCCATCACTATCAACAAACTATGTACTTTAACCAATTTCTTGTTTTTCTACTAATGTCCTTTTTCTGTTCCAAGGTCCAGTCCAAGATCCTCCATTGCATTTGCTTACCATATATGTCTCCTTACCTCCAATGTATGCCAGTTCCTTATGACTTTGATACTTTGAATGAATAATGGTCAAGTATTCTGTAGAACATTCTTCAATTTGGGCTTGTCTGATGTTTTCCTACGATTCAATTAAGGTTATGAATTTGGAGGAAGAATGCCCTTTCTGGTGCATTCTGCCAGGGAGTTATATAATATCAATATGTTGTATTATTAGGATTTTAACATTGATTACTTGGTTATGGTGGTTCTGTTTTATTTTTTAATCATAATTTTTCTTTACTTTTAAAAATATTGCTATGTTAATATTTTCAATATATAGATTTTATTTTTTATTGCAGATTTTCTATATTGCAAAACCTCTAACTGATAGAGATTCCTAGATCACATATAACTAACTCACTCTTGCTCTTCACTAACCAAATTCTTGTGATTTAGAACATAATCTGTTCCTTAAGTCACATGCTCCATCTAATGTGTAATAAGCTCAGTGAAAGATGAGCAGTCCACTCTGTCTATGGTTTGGAGTAAACTCTGTAGCCAAAGGCAATCCTTATTCTGGTACCAAATAGTGCCACACTAGGGAGTTAGTGAATTATAGTCAATTCTGTTTAATGAGTATCCAGGCCGTTTCTTTTGCTGTTCTTGAAAGCTACATTTGTTAGTAAGGCCTTGAGGCCAATTTGCCTATTAGCTTAGGTTTTATGATACTATGTACAGTTCATTTAAAACAATTCTCTGTACATAAAATTGTACATCTGTCTTTTGACATGTGTAAAATGTGCTTAAATAGTGGTGTAGACAAATTATTGTTAAAGAAAATCATTTTGCAGTTGTCCTTGTGTAAGCCCATGATCTTTTGTAATTTGTACACTTTGTTTATAACTGAAGTACATATTTGAAGACCATTATGATTTTATACTTTCATATTTCATATATACACAAGGAATTTTCTTTTTTTTTTTTAAAGATTTTATTTATTTATTTGACAGAGAGAAACACAGCCAGAGAGGGGACACAAGCAGGGGGAGTGAGAGAGGGAGAAGCAGGCCTCCCGCTGAGCAGGGAGCCCGATGTGGGACTCAAACCCCGGTCTCCGGGATCATGACCTGAGCCGAAGGCAGTTGCTTAACCAACTGAGCCACCCAGGTGCCCCTACACAAGGAATTTTCTATTTAGTATAATCTATTGTCATTATTTAAACTCTTTCTTCCTTATATTAGAGAGTCAATGTATAAACTGTTCTAATGTTTTGTAATTTTAGGAGTACTATTATATGTGTTTGTGTTTGTTTCCTCTTCAAAATAAATGGTAACATCTGCTCTAGGCCTCTAACAGATAGTGAGAAAAAAATTTTTTTTAAATGTGCAATGCTCCATGAATTTACGTGTCATCCTTGCTCAGAGGCCACGCTAATCTCTGTTGTTCTAATTTTAGCATATGTGCTGCCAAAGCAAGCATGACAGTGAAAATTTTTAATGTTTGGTAAGCCATCTGTTAAAATGAAATTTAAATGAATGATAATGACAATGTGGCTAAGAATAGAAAAAGAATAAAAGTATATACTCATGATAAGTCAGTGCTTGGTGTGCTACAGTTCAAGCAATGCTCTTGTATTTATCAACTTGGAACATAGTAATCCTGGTTATTTAGTATCTCATTCTGTGTATTTTGCTTTTGCAAAAAGAACTTAGCATTTAAAAAAGTTACCTTCTGCTTAGACATACTCACATAATCATTTTTATCTCAGTGCTTAGGGACTTTAAAGAGCATCTTAGGAATCTTACTATTAAATTGAAGTATGTTATATGATTACCTTAAAACAGTTTTATTAGTTTTTCACTGTTAAGAGCTAGTATGGAATCCTAGAACCCTGGCTTCTGACCTTAACATCGATATGTGAGAAATCATAAAAATTAAAAAACAAACAAACCCTCAGTTTACTTTCTAGGATATGCCACAAGTGATATCACTACAAACCATTTTTTCCCTTTTTATTTTATTTTTTGTTTTCAGGTGAGAGTGGAGAAATGGGAGAAACCATTTGGCAGCAGGGAGCAAGAAACAAAATTAGAAATTAAATATTTCCATAAATCCTTTTAGGTTTCTGGACAGATGAGAGAGCCCTTACTCACAGAGAGAGTGCATTAGTGGTGTGCTGAAGCTACCATGTCCCAGCTTGCAGGAACCATTTGTTAAATTCTAAGGAGTTCTGTCACCCAGTTATTAAAACTGGCCATTATTAAAAATCAAAATGTGTAAGTTCACAATTAAATACTATTAAAGAAAAAGGTAATAAAAAATCAAGACTCATCATTTCCTAATTTTTAAGTTATGCTTTAGTATCGTTAATTATTTAATTTATGCTCTTGAAGTTAGTTGCATCTGTAATCTTTGAAATACAGTGATGTGCCAATGCCCAGTTACTCCCAATTCTGTGCATAGAAACTTCATGTCGGTAGCTTGGTAAGCTTATGATTAACATTATGAGTATGTATTCTCTTAAAGAAAATAAAATTCAATATGGTGGGAGACTGTGATTTAAAACCACTATACTCTGATTGGTACTGACTTTCTGTCACTCAGCTACGCTACTCCTATTTACCTCAGGGCATTTGAATTTGCTGCTGTATTCCTTCTGCTTGGGATCCTATCCCCACCACTGTACACTCAGATATCTTTTTTCCCATCAGAGTTTATATGTCATTCTTTCAGAAAATGCTTGTCTGATTATCCTGCCTATTCTCTCACCTGACACATTTATCATTTATTCACATGGTCTTTCTTTTCCTTAGAGCATTTATTACTCATTGAAAGTATATGATTTATTTGTTTATATGTTTACTGTCTTCTCCCTTATTATAATATAACCTCCCCAAGGGGAAGAATCTTCTATTATCTTTTTATTTCTGGTTTTTCAATGTCCAAAAGAGGGCCAGGCATACAGTAGATGGCAAGTATATTTTTGTTTAAAAAATGATTTAATATTTGAAAAGACAATATCAATGAAAGTCATCTGATTTGAAATAGAGGTTGAGAGATAAAGTAATATTTGAATATGAGGTAAAATGAAATTAAACTACTACTACTTGACAAAAAAGAGGCTCAAAGATACTGAGATAAGCTATTATAAAGAAAATACTTTTCTTGGGGGGGAGGTATTATTTATATACCTAAAAAGATACTGAACTTTTGCTAAATTTCCCGAGGAATGGAATTTGGGAGTAGATTATGTCAAAATTCTAATTAGAGATGGGATTTGTATATTACATTAATTATTCTGTACTCATCTGTGGAAATAATCCTTCTCAAGCAATGTAATTTACATGAATGAGGGCAATTATTTTAAGGAACAGCAGCAAATCATATTTTTTTGTGGCAGCCCTCCAGCTACAGAAGCTAGCTGTCAAGAACTACTTTCTTTCCCAGAAGGCTTTTGTAAGGTGAAAGCTGAGGCTGCAGTTCTATTCCAAGCCAAACTTTGTACAATATGGGCAAATAAAATGCAAAAGAACATTTTCAGTGACTTCGACAAGGGTTGCTATTTCTCATATTTAAGAGCCTAGTCAAGTTTATTGCTGTTTTTAAAAAGTGTGATCGGGATGGATTATCTGTAATCTATCCATGTAGATTATGTGTGGTTCATCAACTGAGGAGTAAAGGTGACAAGGGCATTGCTTAAAAGGAGTGACGTGGAGGTTGGCATACATTTGGAGAAAGCACACTTATTTGTTATTTCACTCATTTATTCCACAGATTGTTTTTAAGCATTAATTATGTGTTAGGCATTATTTTAGGTGCCAGAAATACATGAGAGAAATACTTTCTGTCTTTGAACAGTCTAATAGGGGAATAAAAGCAAGTAAACAGGTTATTGAAACATAGTGTTATAAGTGGTAGGATGAGAATGTTCAAAGCTTTTTAAGAGCACATGAAAGAGACAGCTAGCCCAGATTTATGACGTTGGAGAAGTTGATCATTTGATCATGATTCACCTTGTGGGTTAAGAAGTCTCTGGTATGCAAAGAATGAATTGAAGACAGTCATATGCCAACCAAAGTTTAAAAAGTGGCCCTTTAGAGGAACAAAACCCTCAGATTTGGGCCATTTGACCATTTCTATGGTGTAGTTATTTCCATTATGCTGACTTTAAAGCTACCAAGCTAGTAGACACGGTAGATTTGAAGTAACAAGAGGAAGAGAATAACAGAGAAAAGCTCCTCGAAATGAGATAAAGGTAGGTTCAAGATGAAAGGAGGATGCATAGGTCCTTAACTAACCAAAGGGAATAAGAATAAAGGGGGTGGATCCAGGTATACTTTTTTTGTGGTTTATGGTTAGGGTTAGAGTTATGATTTACAGAAATAATTTGAAAAATTTCCGTCTATTGTTTTGATGGGGACTGCTAAATTGTCCTCTGGTATTAATTTTCTCTTATTCTTTTTAGTAATAGGACCTCCCTTGCATGGCCTTCCTTGCAGGTAATGTGCTTATGTGACTATGTTTGGGCTAATGGGATATGAATGGGATGATGTGTATATCTTTTAGGAAAAGTATAGTAAGTGGCTTACTCTGGATTACCCTTTCTCCTTCCACCTGAGGGGAAAGTGACTATTTGGTCATTTGGAAGGAGAAAGAGTATCCAGTCTTGGACACAGAGATGAAAACCACATGTTTTCATCATGTGAGGGCATGAGCCAACCTGTCTGTTTGGGATCCTGGCTATTCTCCTGAGCAAAGCCTACACTGCTTGCCTATCTACCTTTATATGTTCTGTCAGAAGAAAATAGTAATAATCTTATTTAAGTACTGGGTTTTAGAATCTCTTTACCACAGTAGTTTAGACTGAACCCTGACTAGTACAGAGAGATTCTATATTCTCTGTGAATGAGGAGAAGAAATTATTTTCTAAGAATTTAGAGTTAGTTGGAAAGGTCATGTGGTTTGAAAGGAGTAAAATTAGTTTTTAGAGGTGGGGGATAGGATAATAGAGATAGGTACTTGGGAAATACAGAAACATTGCTTGGTAATCTTGAGGAATAGACCACTGATCATAGAAAAAGGAAAACGATATAAATATGAATTAACTACATAAACTCAATAAAAAAGGGGAAAGATCTAACAAATAATTTTAATGGAGGCCATACAATTTATATCAGATATGTTCTCATTTCTCAACTTATACTTAAGAAAGCCATTTAGTGTTGGTAATGCTCAAAAGTGTATTTTCAATATTACATACTTATTTTTTTATTTTATATTTTGAGAGAGAAAGAGAGAATGTGAGTAAGCACGCAGGAGAGGATGAGGGAGAGAGGGAATTTTAAGCAGTCTCCATGCCCAGAGCAGAGCCCAGCATGGGGTTTGATCTCACAACACTGAGATCATGACCTGAGCTGAAATCAAGAGTCAGAGGTTGAACTGACTGAGCCAATCAGGTACCTCTCAATGTTACATACTTATTGAAAAGCTATACATAGATAATTTATAGGCTTGCTTGATTTGAAGTCAAATATACTAGCTATATTTAATCGCCATATATAAAATAGGAATAAAGTGCTAGGATCATTGAAATTAAGTAAGACAAAAAAATGCTTTACCCTTATCGTGGGAAGCTTCCTGAAGGATATGGCTTTTATTTATTTATTCATTTTTTAAAAAGATTTTATTTATTTATTTGACAGAGACAGAGATCACAAATAGGCAAAGAGGCAGGCAGAGAAAAAGAGGGGGAAGCAGGCTCCCTGCTGAGCAGAGAGCCCGATGTGGGACTCAATCCCAGGACCCTGAGATCATGACCTGAGCTGAAGGCAGAGGGTTAACCCTCTGAATCACCCAGGCGCCTCAAGGATATGGCTTTTTAATTAAAACACAAAATTTATGTATTTTTACACCATGAAAAGCAGAGCCCATATTATTGATTTTACCCTTCTACTATGATACATCTTTTCAAGAGGTAGTAAAATCATACTCGACTTTAGGATCTTTTGGGCCTAGGCAGATGTAACACTATAGTGGTCTTTCATAAAATGGTGAAACTTTTTGTGGTATTTACTGTTCTTTGGGTCTTTAAACATTTGATAAGATATGATTTTAAGTGTGATGTTCCCAGTGTGGGTCATGTAGAATTAAATATTTGGAATTGCTTATTAGAAGTAGACTATATAATTTCCTTGTCACAGATTTCACTTTTATTTTGCCTGAAAGATGATGCGTGTAATTTTAACTTGTGACCTTCCTTATATTCTTCTTTATATTCTAGCAATGAAATACCTAGTAGTCCTATGTTTTGCACAAAATTAGTAGAATCTTATTCCCTAAGTAGTTATGGGGTAAGGGTTTTTATATTTCTGCTTCTTTATCAGGCAGTGTAATTAGAAGTGATCCTTTAAGAATCCACCATGATCAGAATAAATCATATTTATCTTGTGAAAAAAGCTGGTGCATGTTCACCTAGACCACATAAAATTACTATCGTAGGTTTAATTTTCTTTGTTTTAATCAAGATCCTTTGTTTTCATAAAGTGGGTTCAGTTTATAATGCCAGTGAAAGCAGTTTTGAAGATGTATAAGGTGTTTTTGTCCATGTAAAGCCTTAAAGAAGCTTGGTGTTCACTGGGAAAATGTTTTAATTTGGGAGACAAAGCCCTAAGCCAAATTCCTTATTATCTGCATTTTAATTAAGAAAATTACTTAACCTCAGTCTTTCTGTCAAGTTTGATTGAGAGAGAACTATTAATTGGAGGTGCACTGGAATGCTGGGTACCTTAACGGTCCTTGAGACTTCCTGAAGGGAGGTCATAATATATGTAACAGGGACAAAAACATTAATGTTTGAGGAGACATGTTTTCCTCTGTTCTCATGCCTAACCAATTTACTATGCATATTGGCACAATCTTTACAGGCTAAACAATAGAAGCACAAATGGGTAGGTACATGGATGAAGACACTGTCTTGAGAGAAAAAGAATAGCAAGGGAATGGAAAGGGAAAGTCTCATCAAGGGAAAGATGGAAGGAAATTTAGAGAAGAGAGTTGAAATTGGGAGTGGGGAAAATTAGAAATCAATAGGAATGAGGAAAAAATATGATTTTAAAGAAATGGATTATACATTAGATTTTCTTTAATATTTTTAGTATTTGATATTTTAATATTAATATTAAATAAAATATCCTTAATATTTTCAAGAGGCACATCTAGGAGTTAGAATTACTTTTTTTAAGAATTAAAAAATGATTTCTTTAAAAATGCAAATACTCTGAGAACAACACATCAAAATAGGTAAACAAGAACGCTAGTAGGTTGGTGTCCAGTACCCTGAAGAGATTTTCAAAGGGAACTTTTTTTTATGTTCAGTTGGCCAACATTTAGTACCTCATTAGTTTTTGAGAATTACTTTTACATTACCTTCAGTTGCTGCATTTTGTTTCTTTGAATACAGCACATTACAACAAGTATTTGAGTTTTATGTAAAAACTACAAGAGTGATGAATTCACTGTATTTTGAAATACTTTAGATTAAGGCTTTATGAAAATCAAATATGATGAAGACAAAAACTTTCAAACAGTATTAACATCTGATTGCTAAGAGAGTCAGACTTGGTGATCTTGGTAAGAGGTCAAATTCTCTGGACATCGTAAACACAGCTACAGAATTGTATTTTTTTCTCCTAAAATATTTTATCAACCTGTGACCATGAACCAGTTAATATCTATGCTATAAAAGTACAAATGAAACATATTTACTATTTTCCCTTGGTTGGATTTATTGACAGGAATTTAGAAAAGTATAAAATGTGAACTGCTATTTTGAGAATTTTTTGGATTTTGCTAATAGGTGCAGCTTATATCTTGGCTTTATTAACTGCTCAGAACAATTGCCTTTCTTTTGTTAGGCCCTGGGCAAGATAAAATTCTGCATAGCATGACTTTTATTTTTCTTTTATTACAGTGGAGTTTGTAGTTTCCCTAATGCTGTTGTGTACCCTATGTTAAATAGAAATTGTAGATTTTAAAACATTTCAGTAGAATAATGAAGATGCCATAATTAAAAATGTTAAAGTGTTAGTTTTCACTTGGCTCTTTTATTTTGTAGAATTTTTTAAAAGCCTTGCAAAATAACACTGTGGCTTATTTATTTAAAAGAGGACTGCCATAGACCCACTATCCAGGATGGCAACTGCACATTTTGTGGATGGCTGCTCAAGTGAATTTCTAGGTAAAAGAGCAAAATCATTTGCCAATATTAGTGTGTTTCACAAGAGAAGGAGGTGATGCAATATACTCACTATATGTGTTTGGCCCCAGGATGTGGGAGACCTGCTAAGCTTGAGCCATTCGGCAAATATCCTCAGAAAAGGTGGACTTGAGACAGAAGCAAATGGCAGAAGTGGTTTGCCCTCCTCAGACCTATGAACCATTTTAGCCCACTTTCATTTGGACTCTTTTTGTATAGACATGAGCTACACTGAGAACAACATCAACAATAATAAAAAAAAGTGGCAAAGTAAAAGCAATCATTTTCAAGTGCTAGTTAGATATATTATGTTTTTAGGTTTGTCATCCAAAATCTTTAAGTTAAAATTTAATAATTAATATAAATGTGTGGAGAAAATAAACTTCAAGCTCCCTTTCATACTATACAGAGATTGATTTAGGTTCTTCCCTATGCTGTACCTTTCACTCTTGTGACTTTTCATTCTATTACTGCAAGGCTGATCTCCTCCTCCCCTTCATCCCCTTCCCTCTGTCAAGCATCAGTTTGTTCTCTCTATTTATAGGTCAGATTCTGTTTTTTATTTACTCATTTGTTTTGTTTTTTAGATTCCATTCTATATTAGTGATATCATATGGCATTTGTCTTTTTCAGTCTGACTTCACTTAGCATAATACCCTCTAGTTCCATCTAGATCCTTGTAAATGGTAAGATCTTATCCTTTTTTATGGCTGACTAATATCCCCCCCCCGTGTGTGTCTGTGTGTGTGTGTGTCTGTGTGTGTGTGTCTGTGTGTGTCTGTGTGTGTCTCTCCGTGTGTGTGTGTCTCTGTGTGTTTCCATATCCTGGTTATTTTAAATATGCTGCAATAAACATAGGGTTGCTTTTCTCTTCTCAAATTGGTGTTTTTGTTTTTTTTCGGTAAATATCCAATTGTGGAATTATTGGATCATAATGGCATTTCTAGTTTTAATTTTTTGAGGAAGCCCCATACTGTTTTCCACAGGGGCTGCACCAATTTAGTTTCCCACCAACCATATGCGAGGGTTCCTTTTTCTCCACATACTTGCCAACACTTGTTATTTCTCATCTTTTTTATTCTAGCCATTCGGACAGGTGTAAGGTAATATCTAATTGTGGTTTTGGTTTGCATTTCTTCAATGGTTATTGATGTTTAACATCTTTTCATGTGTCTTTTGGTCATCTGTATGTCTTCTTTATAGAAATGTCTTTTCAGGTCTACCGCTCATTTATTAATGTGATTTTTTTAATCATTGGTTTTTTGGTGTTGAGTTGTGAGTTCTTTATATATTTTGAATATTAACCCCTTTATTGCTTATACCATTTGCAATATTAACCTCTTTATTAATTGTATATTTGCAAATATCTTCACCCATTCAGTAAGTGGCCTTTTTGTTTTGTTGATTTCCTCTGTTGTGCAAAAAAGATTTTTATTTTGCCCCAATAGTTTATTTTTGATTTTATTTCTCTTGCCTTAGGAGACCTATCTAGAAAATATTTTGCTACGGTCAATATCAAATAAATTATCACCTATGTTCTCTTCTAGGATGTTTATGATTTCAGGTCTCACTTAAGTTTTCAGTCCACTTCGAGTTCATTTTTGTGTATGATGTTAGAAAGTGGTACAGTTTCATTCTTTTGCATGTAACCAGTTTCTCCAACATGATTTGTTGAAGAGATGGTCTTTTCCGCATTGTGTTTTCTTATCTCCTTTGTCAAAGATTAGTTGACCGTGTATGTGTGGGTTTATCTCTGGGCTCTATTCTGTTCTCTTGACCTATGTGTCTACTTTTATGCCTGTACCATACTGTTTTGATTACTACAGCTTTGTGTCATATCTTGAAATCTAGAATTATGATACTTCTGGCTTTGTTCTTTTACCTCAAGATTGTTTTGGCTATTTGGGGTCTTTTGTGGTTCCATACAACTTTTAGTATTATTTCTTATAGTTCTGTGAAAAATGGTGCTGGCATTTCAGTAGGGATTGCTTTAAATCTGTAGCTTGCTTTGGTTCCCAGAATATATATATTTTCTTTTCTTTTGTGTTTTTTCTTTTCAATTTTTTAATTTAAAATCTAGTTAGTTAACATACAGTACAATATTGGTTTCAGTAGTAGAGTTCAGTGATTCATCACTTACATACAATATCCAGTTCTCATCCTAACAAGTGTCCTCCTAATACTTATTACCCATCTAGCCCAACGCTCATCTCTCTCCATCAACCGTCAGTTTATTCTCTATCTTTAAGACTCTTTTATGGTTTGTTTCCCTCTTTCCTTTTTCTTTTCTTTTTCTTTCTTTCTGTTTTGTTTCTTAAATTCCACATATGAATGACATCATAGGTATTTGTCTTTTCCTGACTTATTTCACTTAGCATAACTAATATATTCTTGCTCCATCCATCATGTTGCAATGGTGCAATTTCATTTTTTGATGGTTGAGTAATATTCCTTTGTATGTGTGTGTGTACCACACATTCACTATCCATCTAAGAATATATTTTTTAAAAAATTCCTATAAATCAATAATAAAATGACAAATGAGCCAGTTGAAGAAATTGGGCACAAAATTTGAACAGATGCTTCACAAAAAAGACATAGGAAAGGTCAAAAAGCACTTGAAAGGCATCGCTGTTATTAGTCATTAGAGAAATGCAAATTAAAACCACCATGAAACACCATATTTTACCAACTAGGATGTCCAATATACCAAATGGTGATAAGTAGAGCAACTAGACCTTTCACCTATTGCCAAAGAGGACAAAATGATACAGCTATTTCAGAGAGCAGTTTGGCAGTTTCTTTTTCTTTCTTTTCTTCCCACACCCTCTTTTCTAAGATTGATTTATTTGAGAGAGAGTGTGTGCACATGAGTGAGTGGAGGAGGGGCAGAGGGAGAGGGAAAGTATCCCAAGCAGACTTCCTGCAGAGCACAGAGCCCTACTCATAGAAAAGAATCAATTATTGATGCATGGTGCAATACATATGAACTCAAAAACATCATTCTGAGAAAAATCAACCAGGCACACATGATTAGGTGCTGCACGATTGCATTTTATCACGTACAAGAACAGGCAAACTAATCTATGGCAATAGAGTTCAACACTGGTTGCTTCTAGTGGATGAGGATGGTCTAGAAGTGACACTGGGAACTTTCTGGCATGATAGACATGCTCAATGTATTTATGGAGTTAGTGGCAGCAGGGTGTATATATGTATCAGAAATCATCAAGTGATATATTTAAGATTTGTTCATTTCACTGTCCATTGATTTTATCTCAATTAAAATTTTAATTACTAATTACTATGGTGCATCCTAAATGATACAAGAAGTGCTTCAAAGGACTTAAGTATAAATTGCATCTTTATCTTAATGGCAAAGGTAAACAAAGGGCATTTGTTTATCTTCTACTTTTTTATCAGTAGTAGTCAAAGGTTATTTGGGACTTCCCAGGACCTGGCTTTCCCCTCTAAATTTCTTGTGTTTTACAACTACCTGGAGTCTAGAAATTTTAAATTAGTTTTCATATTCTTCTGCACACAGAATTCTAGTTAACTATACTATATCAATATTTTGCCTTCCTACATTTTTGATAATAATTCCAGAATTTACAATGGTAATCTGCACATTTCAAAATTATTATTCACTGATTTTTTTCATTTCTCACTTTACTCTTTTCTGTTTCAGGCAAAGTGTAAGTAAAAATAATTTCCTAAGATTTTACTGAAATGTTGAGTGACTGAAATAAAATTAATCTCTTCAGGTGTCAGAATGCTGAGAAAATTTTGAACAGTAAGATCCCAAATTTCTGGTTGGAAATTAGAAATATTAGAATTTTGTATTGAATTTTCATGTCTAAATGGATGCCACAATAAATTGATTCATGAAATACTTTTAAAATACTTTCTATTTTTTCTAAAAATTAAGGTTTTTAAATTAATATCTACATTTTTTCTTATTTGAAATTGTAAACTCTCTTAAAAATTGATGTTATATCTTCAAAATACTCTTTCTGGTCTTTGAATTATAATATGCAATTAATCAGAAAATAGTCTCAGGGCATATTTTACTTTAAGAAAGTGACTTTAAAATTTTAGAATTTAGATCAACTCACTATAGAAATTTGCTTTAATCAGAATTTTCTTATTAAATATTTTCACTGCTATTATACGGGAACCTTGAATATTATATGATCTTACAAACTGATGACAAATATTGAATTTTGTGTATTAAGATGAGGCTTAATTACTCTCTTATAATTTGTATTTTGTTATCTAGGAATTTATTATTAATCTGACTGTGGCTGGGTGTGGCTGATTGTGGGAGCAAAGCATATAGTATTTAAAGTGGAAGTGCTCTCCAAATGGTAGTAGTCAAAGGGAGGAGAAAAAAGAATATTTGAATTAGTAAATGAGGTGGGCTGCATTGAGGTGAGGGAGTAGATACAGAGATGTGAAGCCTTGAGTACTAAGACAAAATGTACAGACTCAATATGCTCACAGGCACTCAAGCACTTTCTAAGTTGAATTATTCAAACCTAGGAATTCAGAGGAAGAACTTGAGTGTAGCGAGGTAGTCATGGTGATAAAAAAGGAAGATTGTAGAAAATGCAATTTGCATTAACTGTAAGAAGATTTAAAGCAGTGAGGCTAGCAAAGAGAAATTTGAATTTGTTAAAATGACAAGAACCAACTACATTAAGGAGTTCAGGCATACGTCATAATGACAGGGCAATGTACTCACATTCATTCTCATAGACTGGGGGCGGTTCTAATGATATACGTAGTTTATGTTTAGGAAGCCTGGAAAGGAACACAGAGTATATGGCATTACATTGCAATAATTTATTTACTTTTTATCTTATTGTGTAAGAATTACTTTTACTTCTGTATAGCCTTTCATATGTTTTAAAAAACATTTTAGTTATTTATTTTAGAGAGAGAGCACACGTGAGCAGGGTGAGGAGCTGAGGGAGAGGGACAAGTAGACGCCGCACTGAGTACCCAACTTAATGTAGGGCTGGATCCCACAACCCTGAGGTCATGAGCTGAGCCAAAACCAAGAGTCAGACACTCAACCAACTGAGCTACTCAGGTGCCCCTAGCCTTTATATTTTGAACAGAGAAAGGTGTGTTCTAGCCATTTAATAAATGTTGGTAGACATTGTAAAGTAAGTAATCAAATCATTACTGTATATATTATACTGTGTACCATGCACTATTCTAGACCCTGGGCACATAATGGAGAACAGCATAGAAATAGTCATGTCTCTCAAAGATTTTACACTTTATTGGGGTGAGAAAGTGGGGGAGACAATTATATGTAGTTCATTTATTCATTTATTCATTCACATACTGGTAATTCCCATGAAGTGTTTAAAAGTGGGGTAATATATAGTAAAGGGGAGGGATGGATCAGTGGCTAATGAGAATGGTCAGAGAAGGCCTTTGAGAGGATATGATGCTTTAATTAAGACCTGAATTGTGAGATGGAGAGGCAGCCATATGAAGATCTGGAGAAAGAGTATTTCAAGGAGGAAGGCACTTCAAAAGCAAATAAGCAATGGTGATGAGCTTTGCTTGTTCAAAGAAAGGAGGACAGCAAGGTTGCATTATAGTAAGCAGTAGAGGATGGAGAGATGTGAGCCCTGAGAGACAGCAGAGGCCATTAATGTAGAGCCTCCGGGCTGTGGTAAGGATTTGAGTTTTCATTCCAGTTGTAAGAGGAGCCAGGGAGATGGGGGAGTGTTGCACACTGATTTATGCTTTAGAAGGATCACTTTGGCTACTGTGTGATTTCAAGACTGCAGTCAGAACAGCTAGGAGGCTATTGCAGTGGTTCATGTGAAAGACTCTGAAGGTTTGGAATAGAGCTGTGACGGTAAAGACGGAGTGAAAGTGGCCTGATTTGGGATCTGCTTTGTAGTGGAGTGGACATGACTTCCGAAGGATTGTATGTGGAGTATGAAGGGAAGAGGCAGGACTGAGGAGGTCACATAGGTTTTCCACTTGGGTAACTGAGGGGTCAGTGCAGCTATTTAGAGAGATGGCAAAAATTTGGTGAGGGAAGTAGTGTGTGTGTGTGTGTGTGTGTGTGTGTGTGTGTGTGTGTCCTTGTGTGTGTGTAGTTTTATTTTGTCCATGTTTCAATGAATGAATTTTGATAAACTTCTTCTGAGCATATCCTATGTTCTAGCCACTGTTCTACATGCTGGGAAAACAGAAACAAGGAAAATAGAAACTCATCTTCAAAGAGCTGACATTGTAATTCAGAGAGACAAAAAATAAATGAGTAAATATATACTATAGTTTGTTAGATGTTGCTAATGTCTGTGGATAAATATAAAAACATAAGTGGGGGAAGTGCTGAAGGTGGAAGTAGGCTTGCTATTTTTAAAGTGTGGTCATGGAAGGCCAAGGTGACATTTGTCCAGAGGTCTGAAGAAGGTAAGGGTACTAGACATGCGAATATCCAGGAAAAGGAGTGTCAGGTAGCTTGAACAGCAAGTTTCTTTGCTTGCTCTTTCACCTGCCACGAAGCAGGTGTATATGGGTCTTATTAGAAGACCAATAAGGAGATAAGTGTGGAATGAACTGGAGATGAAGGAATGATAGCAGATGATTCCTGGAGAGAGAGGACACCAAATGATAGAGGAGGTTGTGAACCGTTATAAGGAATTTGCTTTTTTCTCTGGGTAAATCCAATGGTGAATTTTGAATGGAGGTGTTTTTTTGTTTGTTTTTCTGTTTTTTTGTTTGTTTGTTTTTTTGTTTTTGTTTTTGTTTTTGTTTTTGAGGGAGGAGCACAAGCAGGGGCAGGAGGAGCAGAGGGAAAGGGAGAGAGACTCATAAGTAGGCTCCATTCCTAGTGCAGAGTCTGACATGGGGTTTGATTTCACGATCCTGAGATCATGACCTGAGCCTAAATAAAGAATCAGATGCCTAACATACTGAGCCACCCAGGTGCCATGAGGAATTTATCCTTTTAAACAACATTTCTTCAGTTGTTGTGTTGTATGTAGCCCCACCAAGGCAAGAACTGAGGTAAGGAGGCTAGTTAGGAGGCTATTTTCATCAGTTAGCCTTGAAATATTGGTTTTTTAAATCAGAATGAGAGTAGTGAGGATGATAGGTGATTGAATTCTGGATGTATAATAATAGCAGAGCAGATAGGATTTGCTGATAGATTGGATTTGGGGTGTTGAAGTAAAAGAGGAGAATCAATGATAGCTGCAAGATTTTGGAGGGATGGAATTGATATTTATGGAAATGAGGAAGACCTCAGGATGGATAGGTTTTTAGGAGAAAAACAAATATTCATTTCTGGGCATTTTAATTTTGAGACATCTGTTAGACATATAAGTGGTGATGTGGAGTGTATACACAGACACACACACAGACACACAGACACACACACACACACACACACACACACACACACACTGGGCCTCAGTGGAGAAATCCCAACTATAGATAGAAATTTGGGAATGGTCAGCATTAGATGATATTTAAAGAGACAAAATGAGATAACTTAGGGAGGGAAAGGAGGAGAGAAAAGATCTGGGGACTGAAGATCTGGGCATTTCCACATTTGGAGGTCAGGAGATGTTGAGACTGAGGAGAGACAAGGTAGGCAGAAAACTTGGGGACTAAGTGAAAACATTCTTTCAAAAAAAGAGAATGGTTAACTGTGTCACATGAGACCAGGAGATCAAGAATGTTTGGGGTCTAAATTTTGTCATTGGATTTGGCAACATGAAAGTCATGAAAATTTAACAAGATCTATTTCAGTGGGTGGTAAGGGCAAAAGGCTAACTAAAATGGATTCAAGAGAGAAGGAGAAAAGGGAGTTTGAAAACAACAAGAAATATAGACTTTAAAGGAGTTTGTTGTGAAAGGATACAGAAAAATGGGATGTAGCTTGAATGAGACATGGGTTCAACAGAAGCTTTTTTTTTAAAAAAAGATTTATTTATTTATTTGAGAGAGAGGGAGAGCAGGAGGGGCAGAGGGAGAAGGAGAGAGTAGACGCCACACTCAGCACAGAGCCTAAGTGCAGAGTGTATGCACAACCCTGAGATCATGACCTGAGCCAAAACCAAGAGTCAGACACTCAACTGATGGAGCCACCCAGGCACCCCTCAACAGAAGGTTTAGTTCTCTTTCTTAAAGATAAATGATGTAGACACATTGTATGCTGGTGACAGTGATTTAGCAGAATGTGAAAACTTACTATAGGAAAGACTTTGAGAAAATAAGAGCTACTAGAGCAGGAGCTAGAGCATAAGAGATAGGATTGGTTGGCAAATATCTGAATGGCAATACTACTTGCACTGCAGTGGACCAAAAGGCAAAGAGAATAAGAATTGATAGGAAGATGAAGAAGAAAACACTTTGAATTATGATGTAAGGTTATCAGGTTACAGTGGCACAGAAGGGGTTTTTGAAGATTTCAAGACAAGATGGAGGAATGAAACAGTCATTTGTGATCATGGGATTTGAATTTCTGAGGGAAGAATAATGGATTATTCATAGTAATGCTAAGGAATGTGGACTCAAATTTGAAGTGAGAGTAATCATTACAGTTAGGATTTTCTCCAGGTTCTGGCAAGAACAATTGGGAAGTTGTTTTTAACAAGGGCCAGTGTTTCTTCATGAAGATATAATGAAGGAAAAATGTACCCCATTTTAGTAAATATCAATTCCACTCTTCCATAAACTTCGAGCCATGGTTGATTCTTCTCTCTCTTTTTGTTTTTGCACCCCAAATCCAATCTATCAGAGAAAAATTACAGGGCTAGACCATGGATGAGTTGCTGAATAAAAAAGGAAGGAGGATTGTTTGGAGTCAGGAGCTGGTAACAAAAAGTGATAGGGGGAGTGGGTTGGAGATCCCTAGTGAGGATGACAAAGTACTGGTATGGATTATTAGATGAGTGATTTGGATGCAAAGTACATATTTTGAAATTGAGATGTGAAGATGTGGCAATTATCAATGGTTAAAACTTGCAAGTAGAACCATGTGAGATTGGGGGAAAAAAGTCATTAGAGCTAAGATGGTTAAAGAATTGAGAAGTTAGGATATTTGTTGGATGTTGAAGGATCAATGATAAGACAGTATAAGAAATAAAAGACAAGTTATGTGTTAAGGTCATTAACAAATAAAACAGAGTCACTAAGAGGTGGATTCATGGCATCAAAAAAGAATGAGTGGTAAACTCTAATGAAACGAGCTTCACATGATTTAGGATTTGAAAGATAAACTCTTTGGATAAGGCAGTGGAGAGGAACAAACTAATTCTACTTGAAATCTCTGAGCTAAGTGGGACATGAAACAAACTATAGCTACCACTTGAGAACATTGTAAAGGCCAATCTGTTGTTGGTTATAATAAGATGGAAAGTAATTTGAGGACACAGGTTGGGAAGCTTGCTGATTAAAGACTTTAAATGCCAGAGGGCAAGATGGAAGAGTACAGGAGAGTAGGAACATATTAGGGCATGTCCAGGGTCACCCTCCCTGGAAGAATGGATAATATGTAAGGCTAGGACTTCTGATGATGATGGAGGGGAAAGAGAAGGTGGAGACATGATGAGACTAGTCCTGTAAGCCTGCATGCAAGAAGTATCTGAAGACCTTCAAGTGGCTGAATCTTCCGGGAGGGAAAAACGTTGCTCATGAGAATTAAGATGTTGTGATGGCTTGAGATATTGGGAAGAAGGAAAAGAATATCATGGGAACAATAACAATTATGTGGCTTTTGATTTAGGGCCTTTTTAGGAATTTTCTTTTGTCTACTTAGTTAAAAATTAAAAGAAGGCAGTGTTATTTTTGCAGAAAAAAATTAAAGCATTTGGGGGAAAGCTATGCTTAAAATAACTACTATTAACTTTTTCATTCAGGACACTTATTTTGTAGTTCCAAATGATTCCATACATTTACATCTGAATTACATACCTGTTTATTTGTTTCACCTATTCACTCAGCATAGAAGCTTGGGCTGGAGATCAGAATGATCTAAATCGTTTGACTCATCAAATAAATCTGAACTCTGATATAAAAGAAAATATGGTATACCAATATATACCTATACCATCAAAGATGGATTTGATCAGCGTTTAAATGAAAAAGCTTATCATCTTGGGAGAACACACACTATCTTTTACATTGTTGTATTGTTGATATTTTGCCGTATCTAGGCCTGATTATATAGAGGCAGATTTAATAATCATTTGAAGCCCAAAAAGATTAAGTAAATTTCAGAGTTGCAAACAGAATGAAGCTTCTCAAACTCCTGGTTATTTAAGATTTGTCAAGACATTATTAATACACATTCATCATTCAGGGAGCAAATACATAATCCTTTTCTGTTATTATTATTATTTGTTTACAAGATTTGAATGGATGTTTACATGATGTTTCCCAGTTGCTCTCTACTCTCGCAATTGATTTGGGAGAGTAGAGAAAGTAGGAAATGTCTATGTGGTTTAGAAGATGCCCCTTAACCTCTGTTTCCAAATGTCTCTGACATTATCAGCCTGTGAGTACAAAATGGAACCAAATTAGAATAGTCAAATGTTTGTCTTTATTGCTAGTTACTCTTCTAACCATTGAAACCTTGAAACCTCACAACAGTACTGTGAAGTAGAGATTATTATTAACTCCATTTTATAGATGAGAAAACTGTAGCACTAATCATTAAATAACAAGATCATACAGCTATTAAGTGCTAAGTTAACATTTGGACCCCGGGACAGACTCCAGAACCTAAGATCTTATTAATGTGTTATATTATTTCACACCATGGGAGCTTCCAGCTCCTTACCTGCTGAAACTGGGCCTCATCTTCCACTTATCAGATATTTCTTCTCTTTCCGTTGGTGTTTCTTATACCTAGCAAGCATTTCAGGGAAGTTCTGAAAAGTTCCTCACATGTTCTCTTGAACTAATCTGCCAACAGAGTTAACAGAATTTTTGCCAATTGTTCTTTTCTTGATCTCACTGTCTCCTATCGATATTTGTACTTATGAAGCAGTCTTGTTGTCAGATGTGAAAATGTTGAGGTCTGTGTTAAGGGTGCTATCCCTTGTTGCTTGGAAAACTATCCGTCCTCAAGGGTAGACACAGAAGTCGATAATGAACCTTGCCTCAGCTTGGATTGTCACCTCAACACTGTAACAGAACTGCTTGTGGACAGCTTTCCAAAAAAACCCTATTGAATATGTTTCTGCAGTTTCTCTCTCTAATGCATCTGTCAGTTTGTGCTCCACATATCCTAAGGGGTTGAATGAGAATGGAAGCATTCTCTTGTTCTTTACATCTATTCTTCTTCAGTGCCCGTGTGTCGGAAACAAAACAAAATGAAAAACCTAAACGGGTTCCTCTCTGTCACCAAAGCCAATGTATTTCAAGTTATGTTAGAGGATACCCAGGGGGGGCACCCATGCATTCCATACCCTGGCAGGCTCCCTTTGGATTTAATAAGGACTTTGGATTCACATACTTCATAACAATTTTTTTTTAGGCTGCTGGGTAAAGAAATGCTTCCGAACAGGTTTAGAGTCTTTGTATAAATTTCAGGGCCATCAGAAAACAAGAAGGACACGTATTTTAGCAGAAAGAGACGTATTAAGGAATTTCTTTAGAATCTCAAAGTGCTAGTTGCAGGGCCAGCCTTAGGCTTAATATGAATTAGGTGATGTTTGTCTTCAGTGTTGCCAGCTTCTTCCTTTTCAACTATTCAGTTCTTTCCTTGCTGTAACTCTTTATCAGAATCAGGGAAAAATAAAAAGCAAATATAAATATCAATTTAATAACTTTTTACATTTTAAACCCATTTCAAATGATAGGTGATAGACTTCTATATTACCAAAAAAGTTCCAGACGTCACTGACAGAGAAAAGATGGGTAGAGGTTTTAAAAAGTCCTGTGTGACAGCCTTAAAAAATCACAGATCACAACCTACCAGCTATTCTGACTTCAAGGCTGTTCAGTTAGTAGGTCTATTTAAAGATTTTTCTAATGTATGCTGAGAAAGGAAACAGAAGTATGTTGTCTCTTCTTGTTCTTATATGGTGTGAAACTCATTTGCCTGCAGAAAGTTTTTTACTTTGTCAATGTTTGCACTTTAAAAGACCATATTCTGAATTTGGACTGGTAACTGTGCCAAATATCTTGGCAACTTAACAAAAAGATGGCTTTAATGTTAAAGGAAAGTCATATACTGTGAAGGCTGTCATAATATGTTGCACTGATAGGGGAAAGATGGAATTAATATGACATTTTCTTGTTAACTTGAAATTTCAAAATTAAAAAAACATTTTTAATGTTTTTACAAGCAAGAAATAAAAGTCTTGAACACAAAATTTTTTGCTCTTTATATCTGCAGGAACTAGAAACAATATATTTACTTTTATCTTTTAGCAACAGTTGTAACTGTGATTATTTGATATTGTGAGTTGATATGAGAAAATCAAGCAGTGGAAGATTTCTATAGCTATGTAGAATTTTTAAATCTCTTGATATAGCTGAATGGACCTTTAGAAGTGATCCCTTAATTGAAATGTGCTTCATAATAGCTCTTGAGTATGAACTATGTTATCAATAGTAACATATTATACCACATTTCTAGCACATAGTATATGCCAAACATCAATGTATGTCATCTTTAGTGCTTATTAAAACCTTGTGGAATAGGTCTTGTTCTTCCTAATTTGCAGAAGAAATGGAAGCTCAGGCATCCGTGAAATACTAGAACTGAAACTCAAATTCTCATCTGTTCAGACCTAAATCCTTTGCTCTTTCAACTGTATCCTGCAACATCTCCAAAACAAAAATCAACTCTATACTATTTGTAATATCAGTATGTAACTGGTAGTGTCTATAAGGGCTTGGGTTTGGACAGGGGGAAATATAGCAAGGTCATCAGGGATAGGGTAGGTAAACATCAAAAGTTAGAGGTAATTCTACCTAGATTAGACTAAGTTTGAAGAATTAGGAGCACTGAAGTTGGGTCATGGCTGGTAGCTAAACCGATTAGATACATTAAGAGAGGAAAGTACATTACAAGAGATTTGAAAATTAGCAGAGCAAAGGTCTTTCAGTCAGAGTTCCATACAATTGGTAATTTGAGGAACATTTAATAAAGGGACTAATTTAAACATTGGGCAGGGTGTAGAGAAATAAAAAGGGATAGTGGGATCTCTAAGTTAACAACAGGAAGCTATTCCACCCATAAGTCTACAGGGGTGAGGGGACAGTAGTTCCTAAAATCTGGAGATGACATCATGTGGGACGGCCATAATACAGTAACTATGACCTTTATAACCATCCCATTTACCCCACAAGGAGGGCGCTCAAGGAACAAATATCTCAGCCTCTTGCCCCACCTTCCCTCCAATCTTCTATGGTGCCCTTCTGTGGCTCAACAAAAACTGGAAGGCAAAACATGAGTTCCATATTGGTCAGCTCCTTGAACACGGAGAAGATTGGAGAAAGTTGGAGAGGAGATCTGGAGATGCAAATGGAAATTACCCGGTACAGGATGTCAAGCAGAGGGTCAATAACTTGACTCAAATCAAGGAGAGGACAGAGCTGGGACAACAAGAAAGCTGAGTTAGGGTCAAATGAGACTTGAGAACTGAGGCTCCTGCTTCCTTCACTCACTATACTGGTGAGAACCATTCAGTCCTTCACTATCCATCCATCCATCCATCCATCCACCCACCCACCCATCCATCCATCCATCCATCCAACAAAGTATTCTTTAGTTCTATATGCCAGACATATATTTCTACAGCATATGATTTTTGTACTAGGTGCAGTTTACCATATGAGCTCAGTCATGAGGTATATTAAAAGGGCAACCAGAAACATCTTCCTGGTGTGTTTTGACAGGGAAATAATTATTTATGTACTGTTCTGTTATCTACTATCACTCTAAACTCTGAAGCAGAGCTGGGGAGTCTTTTCTTAGGTTCTATTAAATAATCAGGCTCACAAGATTACCATAACTCACATGTGGCATCAAAGTTACTTAGAAGGAACATGGGGCAGGAACCTCTTGTCCAGGGCTGTATCAGGGATTGCTATTCCATGGAACTAGCCCTCATATAAGTCCATGCTGATGTCTGTATGGCAGTCCAAAAGCTATATTTTTTGGTTCCCCAGGGGACATCTCAGGTTTGAAAGAGTAGTTGTCAGATGGAGCAGTTATGGAAGATTCCCTGGCTTAAAACTTCATATGTCACAGGAGCCAATATCTCATACAGCAGTCCAGAGGCAGGCTTCTATAGAAGGTATGCTCAGTTATCAGGGTCTAAAAATATGGTAATCTCATGAAGTATTTATCATTCATTTATAGTTTTTACCATTCCAGATGCAATTAACCAAGCAGAAATATAGCTGACATACTTTCTTATCAGATTGCCAAGGAAACTGATCTGGAAAATGAGTTGAATGTGAAATTCTAAGAGAGAAAGGGGAAAGATTTTGTTAACCCTTTGCCTTCACATGTTGTACTCCAAAATAGTATTTGTTGGATCAAAGAGAAGCAGAAAATGACATGAAAATGGCATGGGGTAGTTAAAGTTCCTTTCTGAGGTAGGGTTTAATAATCAGCTCTTGTTACAAAAAAGAAAGCTCACATTCCATGTTGTATCAGCAAATGATTTTAAATAGTCAGTGAGCCAACAGGGTATTTTAAAGAGATGGTCCATCATAAGGTGATGGATTGTTATTAAAGCTATTATTATATGAAAACAATGAGCTAGATCTAGTTCTGTCTTCAGGTAGTTCTTGGATTTAGCTGATATCTTCATATTTAGTTTGCAGTGAACAAAAACATTAAAAAATGATGTATTTTTCTGTGTCATGAAAAATACGTACATATATATAACTTGAGACAAACAATCTGGATTTGAAACATGACTGCTAACTACAAACTGTGATCTTGAGTAAATTACTTCTGCACTCTTCAGTGACTTCTTCTAGAAACTGAGGAACATGAATGGTGCCTGTTTTATAGGGTTATTGTGATGATAGCAAAATGCTAGACTATTAGAAGAGTGCATGGCAGTTAGTAAGTGTTCTATATGTGTTTACAACTATTAACTTTCTTGAAGCCAACAATTAATATGTAGTAGAGGTAAAAATTGAATCCAGGTTGTCATTTTCCAACTTCATTATTCTTTCCAGCCTTCCATGCAATATATACTTAAAATTTCTTTAGAACAGCGCATGTTTTGCCCTGGCAGGCTCTGGCATCTGGAGATAGTATTGCTTAGTTATAACTGTATGTATTATTTCTGAATTGTGACCATTTGTTTAAATTTATTAGATAATGACTGCTGGCTGATAGTTTTCATTTAAAATGAAAAGATGTAAATGACATGGAGGGTAATGGTTTTTAATTTTATCTTTTTATATTTATAAGAGAAAATTCAGTATGACAAGTCATTAATTAGCTAATAATTATTCAAAAGTGTAGAAAAATGTCACTGAGTGCCGAGAGCAAAGGCTTTCTTGATCTATCCATAAATATCTCACTTTCATGCTATTAGAACTGTGAATCTCGTGATATGTTTTAAATGCTGCCTGTTACATAAACTATAGATTCATTTTTCACATCCACAGTAACATTCACCCTCATCAGGAAGTTTTAGGTAAAATATTGTGATTAACTTAGAAAAAGTACTTTATGGAAGGCATATACACATAGACCTAAGTTATCCGTGTGAGTGAATAGCTATGGATGGTTGGACAAGAAGACCATTGGGAGAGATTTTGGATTCTCTGTGGGACTTCCGAGTGTAGATGTTAAGAAAAAGTTAGGTATATGCGTCTGGAATTAAGGAAAGAGACTTACACTGAAAACACAAATATTTAGTAGCTAACATGAAGGAGGTAGTTCAGACCATGACAGTGGCTGAGACCTCTCAGGGGGAATATGAAAAAGCATGAAAACCTGGGGGAGACTGAAAGTTAAGGATGTGTAGAGGGTATTTCAAAAGAAGTGGGGGAAGGAAGGCCAAGAGTCAAGAGAAAACCCAGAAAGACTGTTGTCCTGCAAACTAAGATCCATTCCTTTAACACATATATTTTGAGCTATTACTTTGTGTGAGATGTTGAGATAAACCAGTGAACATAGCAGAAAACCATATCTGGTCCTGGGGAGAGACAGACAAAAATAGCATAAATAAGTAAATTCCATATTTTGTTAAAATATGATAAATACGGGGTGCCTGGGTGGCTCAGTTAAGCGTCTGCCTTTAGCTCAGGTCCTGATACCGGAGTCCCTGGACTGAGCCCCGCATCAGGCTCCATGCTTGGCGGGAAGCGTGCTTCTCCCTCTCTCACTCCCCTTGCTTATGTTCTCTCTCTAGCTGTGTTTCTCTCTGTCAAATAAATAAATAAAATCTTTAAAAAATGATAAATACAATAAAGCAGTATAAGAAAGACTCCAAGAGTGTTGCAAGTTTATTTTTTAATTTTTAAAAATTGTTTATTTATTTGACAGAAGTAGAGCAAGCACAAGCACAAATAAGGGAGTGGCAGGGAGGTGGGGGGGAGAACTATCCCAGCTGAGCAAGGAGCCTCTTTTTTTTTTTTTTTTTAATTCTTATTTATTTATTTATTTATTTAGGACCCTGGTATCAGGACCCAGCAAAAGGCAGACGCTTAACTGACTGAGCCACCCAGGTGTCCCCAGTACTGCAATTTAAAATTGGGTAGTCTGGGTAGGTGGACAAGAAGATGACATTTGAGCAAAGACTTAGAAGAGACAAAGGGAGCAAGAGATCAATTTCAAAAGGGTGCAGTAGTTCATGTTTCAGGAGGGCTGGGTAAGGTACTGATTGAAAAGTTTCCATTTGATTTTTAAAATGTAGAGTTGTTGGTGACCTCGACTGAAGCAGATATGGTGGCATTGGAGGACATAGAAGGCAGATTGCACTAGATAGATGAGTAAATGTAAAGTGAGGAGGGAAAGGCAACAAACACAGATCTCTGTTTCTAGTAGTATAAGTATAAAGAAAAAAAGAAAAAACGGTATGGTGTCCAGAGAAATAGATAAATAAAGATTTTGTTTAATAAGGATTTTGTTCCATTTTATTATTAGATGTGAGAGACTTGAGTGTAATTATAGACAGAAGAGAGAGGCCAGCATTGAAGGGGTTAAAGATCCAGCTGGGCAGGAGGATGCTAATTAATGGGAAGAGGTACTTGAAGATAAGGGAAGTGGAAAGAAGAGAATGGGATATAATAAAAAACTCTTCTACTAGCACAAAAATGAATGAGAAAATGTTGAGTTGCTTAAAAATAAACTAGTGTTGGGAGGAGGCAAATTATGGCTTTGTTTTCTCTATGAAGTAAGGAATGAAGGTCCTTTGTTAAAAAATGTTAAAGTAGTTAATAAAGGCAGAAGACCTGTGATGATGCCATACAATCATTGTGGGACAAAGAATAAAGAAATGACTAGGATGGCAGAACAATTTTGAGGATCTAGTTGGAGCTGGAGTTCATGAATTTTTTATACCATTCATCTTCATGATTAAGCATTCTGTCCTTTTGCATGCATTCTGTCTTCTCTCTAATAGGCCTTATGGGTCTAGGCATAAAAGAAATGAATAGACAGCTGAATCAATCCAGGCCTGAAGTTATGCCTGGTATGTGTGATGAATTGACTATGAGAATGGGAGTTAAGGGGTTTGATAAGAGTGTACCCAAAATGATACTTACATTAGTTATTGAAAAGAGAGAGAATAAGTAGGAGTGGACTGATGATTTGGAACCCAATGGTGAGATTAAAGGGCAAAGAAGAAGATGGAGTGTATATGAAGTAACTGGAGATGTGAGAGGATGCGATTCAATGAATTTGACACTGGAGTTCAATATTTCAAAAATGGGGAAGTTCCGGGTTATGTAAGGCCTAAGATGTGCATGCCTGAAGTGAAGTGGAGGTGGGCAAGAAATGAAACTGAGAAAAAGCAAAAACTGTGAAGTGAAACTGTTGGAGTGGTAAAACACGTGGGGATTGAATTCACCAAGCAAGATGGCGGGGATAAGGGGAGACTGTGATCCAAGTATGAAGTAATTGATGAATCAGTGGAAGACTGTAATGAGGAAGAAAATAGGGAGGCAATACATGGATCACATGGCCCCAAAGGAAGATTTTGTAGCATTTCAAGTATTCTGTGAGATTCAAGAAGAGCTCCTTGGAAATTCACTCGCAGTACATATGGTGTATAGATTCAGTATTTGTCCTTTTTAATAGAAATTAAGCTTTAATTTATTTATATTTATCAATTTATCATAACCCAACCCACTTAATCTGATTCCTTAATTAATTGGGTATTGCTTCTTTCAACTACACTTTTTTTTTTTTTAAAGATTTTATTTATTTGACAGAGAGAAACACAGCCAGAGGGGGAACACAAGCAGGGGGAGTGAGAGAGGGAGAAGCAGGCTTCCCGCTGAGCAGGGAGCCCGATGTGGGACTTGATCCCAAGTCTCCGAGATCATGACCTGAGCCGAAGGCAGTTGCTTAACCAACTGAGCCACCCAGGCGCCCCTCAACTACACTTTTATGAATGAGAGCAAATCATAAGTGAATAAGTTTTTCTTAGGGATTAAAAAATGCCAATTTCTTGGTCATGTAGAGCAGAGGAAATATTCATGTTAGCATCCTATATTTTTTACATGTACTTCTTTAAAAGCATACAGTGAGAAACGACATTTTTAAGAAAGACAAAGGAATGGCTAGTCACCTGTTTTTAAAGACTGAGTGTCAACCATTAAAAATAGAATATAATATTTAAAGTTTCAGATACCCAGTGACATATATTTGAAAATAAGCGTGATTTTAGTATACCTATTGTGTGGCTACTTGCTCAGAAAAAAAATCTAGGTACTTATTAAATCGAAATATTTGTTCTTTTTGCAATATATATCCTATTTCTGTGAAAGTCTGGAAGGATATTTCTCTAATTTTAATGGAATTTTCAGTTCTTAGAATAAGCAAAACAGAAACATAATGTTGGTAATTTTGACCAGTTTCAAAACGGGAGCATTTTAAAGAATGGGAATTTTTATAACATGACTTTACAGCTATAATTTTCCACTGTAATTAACTCAAAAAGTTTTTGATTGTGGGCAAAGTAAGTAAGCTGATTTTAGTTAAGTGTGTATTTCTACTCTTCTCTGGAGAAGATGTGCAAACTACTGACACAATCATGCTCTGTGTAAAGCTATTGGTTCAATCTATCTTTAAATATGAGATTAGTTGATTGTAGAGACAAAAGTCATTGTTAATTTTGTTATACAAATATGCTAAAAATTATTTCGGGGGAAGAATGGGGACAATATCTTGACTTTAGTGTATATACCATATATGAAGTTCATAAATATAGAAACTTTTCTCTATTGCCTAGAAATGCTAAATTCAGTAATAATGTATCTGTCTGATGCCTTTTCCTCCTTCATTTCCATTTGTCTTCTCTATTCTCCTTCTTTGCATTCTCTGGTGCCTTTTCATTGAATAATCCTATATTAAGATTTAAGTATGCCAGGTATTATTTGATGCTGTAAATACATAGGGGAAATATTGTCTCTGTTTAACCTATATTCTGTTGGGGAGAAAATTAAGACAGAGATATCTAAGATGAGACAGATGCAATTTCTAAACCACAAGACAGTGAGAGATAATCCAAGAGGCACGTTTTAGTTTACATTTGAGAACTTAGCAAAACCCCCACATTTCTTCCTGCAGAAAATTTGGTTTTGAGAAACTTTTCTAGAATTTGTAATCAGAAAAAATTAGAGCCTTGATTTTTTAAAGCACAATTGACAATCTATGGAAAGAGCCCAGGTGTCCATCAACTGATGAATGGATAAAGAAGACGTAGCGTGCGCGCGCGCACACACACACACACAGGAATATTACTCAGCCACCAAAAAGGATGAAATCTCACCATTTGCACTGACACGGATGGAACTAGAGAGTATTATGCTAAGTGAAATAAGTCAATTAGAGAAAGACAGTTGTGTGATCACAGTCATATGTGAAATTTAAGATACAAAATAGGATTATGGGGGAAGGGAGGGAAAAATAAAATAAGCTGAAAATCAGAGAGGAAAACACACCATAGGAAACAAACTGAGGGTTGCTGGAGGGGAGGTGGGTGGGGAGAATGGGGTAACTGGATAATGGGTATTAAGGAGAACACATGATGTAATGAGCACTGGGTGATGTATGCAACCAATGAATCCCTGAACTCTACTCTGAAACTAATAATACACTATATGTTAATTAATTGAATTTAAATAAAATAAAATTAAAAAATATAATATTCAGTATTGATATAAAATTTATCCTTCAAGATAAGATTGTAGTTTGAATTAAATACATAGTAGTGATCTCCAAAGTCCTCTGCCTGACACTGCAGAAGAGCAGACAGGATAGAAATGCATTGAGAAAGAAAGGAAGCTCTTCCAGTTGAGACTGTCTATCTCTGCCTCAGCCCCCTCTTTTAAAAGGTCATATGCATTGAGGAAGAAATCAGTAAGAGTGATAGAAGTCACAGATAACCTCCATATTAATACTCTTCATTCATTGACACCAGGACATACATTTTAAAAATTTTGTACACTAAAAAAGCAGGTGCATTTACTTTGTAGTCCACAGGGTGTTGGTATCTGTGAACTGGAGAATAGAAATAATCTAAGCAAGTTGAACCAGAGGGCTTTCCCATTTCCTTACTCTTCACAAACCCTAATTTTTACCCAACCCAGGCCTCCATTTTAGTCTTATCTTTTTTTTAAGAAATGAGAATCTCTTTATCATTGTTTTTCTTCAAAAAATAGGAATCCAAAAATGTGTTACTCTAATGAAACAGCTTGGTCATTTCGTATATTACTGATATGTCATTGCAGAGGAATTGTTTTCAATGGTTAGTTTATCCTCTATTAAAAAATAAACATGATCATGACAAGTGTTTAGGACTTTTTGAGAGTTTTTATTAGAGCATGCTGTATTTATTTTAAGCCTTTTTGTTTTAACATTGAGACTGTGCTATTGTTCCTCAGTGGTTTGAAGAATGTGGAGGCAACTCTCTGTTGTGATGTGAAATTCCTTCACATCTATGGGTTGTTTCCTGAAGTTTTATTTCATTGAGAAAATTATTGGCCAGTTGGTTCAAAATAACACTTTAACTGCATGATCGAGTTTACTTCTTCCCAGCTATGATTCCAGCATTTACAGCTTTGGTCACAGAGGAAAAATAATAGTTTTCTCTTATAGTCAATCTGTCATGTCCCCTGGCTGTGTTGTGGCTCATGACCATTGGTGAAATTAATCAGCTTGGCTCTTTGAGAACATGTTTTCTTGACACTAGTACATTGTTAAAGCCCCAGGAAACATTGTCCATGGCTTGTTTACAGCAATGGCTAAGTTTCCAGAAATTATACGATTTACTTTTTTCTTCTTTCTTTGTTACTTTCTCTATTCCATAGTGAAGAAATTTAAAGATAGGGAATTCTAGATGACTTCTCTGTGACATTCAAAAGCAACTTGAATTTTTAATTCAAAGTTGGGTAAATTTTGCCTCTTTTTAATTTTTTTTTCCGTTCCAAAACTCTCTAAACTTTTAGTCAATATTAATAGCAGAAGCATAGTTTTATGGGAATAAGAGCTATTTTTATGATATACTTAGCTAGGAGCTGTTAGAATCTCCTTCTGTCAGTGTTTGAAACAGAATAAATCTTGTCTGTCTGGGATGTTTTAAGACCTCTGATGTGGGTACTTAAAATGACCATGTTTACAGTACAAAGATTACTTTGAAATTAACCACTTGCTTCTGTAGTTACTGGAGAATGTTTACTTCAAAAGTTTACTTGTGAAAGTTTGTAAAGATCAGCATTTTTTTGTGAGTCTAGCTGAACAATTGTGGAAAGACCTTACAAGGTCATTTAGTTAATCTTCCTGCTTTTGAACAAAGGCAAACTTTTAAGAAATAGTCATAGATACTATTTTTAGATGCCTTATATTTATGCACTTGTGACCAGTTTCACTTCATGTGATTGTCCTCTTTTTAGACATGTAGCTTTTTGTAGTACAATCACGTAACATCTTTATTTAATATTCTTTTTTAATTTTTATTTAATTTTTATTTTTTTAAAGATTTTATTTATTTATTTGGCAGAGAGAAACAGAGCTAGCGAGAGAACACAAGCAGAGGGACTGAGAGAGGGAGAAGCAGGCTTCCCATTGAGCAGGAATCCTGATGTGGGGCGCGATCCCGGGTCTCCAGGATCATGACCTGAGCCGAAAGCAGTCGCTTAACCAACTGAGCCACCCAGGCGCCTCTTTATTTAATATTCTTGAGGTTCAATCATGTGTAGGCCACACATTCAGGAATGAGTTTATTAAGGCATGATTAGTTAATCATGAGGTTTTTCTGGTCTGTTCCTTCAGGTATAAGCATCTTGACTACAGTTGTCATGAGAATGCCCACCTGTCCTAGAAACTGCTCTTTAAAATATTTGAAAAGACTCTTTAATATGGGATTTAAGGCAATACAAAGATTTGTTATCAATAGCCAAACCCACGATATGGACCAAAAAAGTATATTCCATGTGCTGCTCATTTCCTGTAAACTGCATATTCAGGCAGCCCCAGTCATGATTGATCTCAAGTCTTTTCCAAACTGTCTTCTCTCTGCTCTCTTTTTCTACTCACAGTGGAGTCTGGGAAAAATTTTTTTTTAATATTTTATTTATTTATTTGACAGAGAGAAACACAGCTAGAGAGGGAACATAAGCAGGGGGAGTGAGAGAGGGAGAAGGCCTCCTGCTGAGCAGGGAGCCCAACGCGGGGCTTGATCCCAAGACCCCGGGATTATGACCTGAGCTGAAGGTAGTTGCTTAACCAACTGAGCCACCCAGGCACCCCTTGGGAAAGGTTTTTAAAACTTATCTGGATTTCCAGCCTCTTGCTGGATGTGGCGGTCATGTGCCATGGTTTCACCCAAGTAGAAGTCCGCTGATAGGAGTGTCTGAGAAAATTTTACATTGTAAGTTGACAGGGGCCAATTTGGTGCACACTGGTCCATCCTTACTTCTTTTAACAGTTAATGAGGGTGTAATATCTCGAGTTAGAGCAAACATCTTGTGATGCTGGAAGATCCTGCGTGGGAGAATCACAGAGACACTGGCCTTAAATAATCAAGCCATTAAGCCAATAACAGAATCCCGTAAACTGCTCAATTCCAGGTGTTTTTTTGGAAGTGACAAAATGGAAGTTCTATTTATTGTTGTGTTGCATGTGTCTGAAAGCGTACAATATATATATACAACATAAAATTCTCATTTTAACTATCAATTTCTCATTAGGATACTGATGGAAGTTGGAGGTTGAAATGGCAAATAGAATTTTCTTGGGCCTATTTGGATTTCTTATCCCATGTTATTTTGGATTATTAATTCAAAGTAGTTTCACACTCACTAAATTCTACTCTTTTTAAAAAATTTTTTTTAAAGATTTTATTTATTTATTTGACAGAGAGAGGGATCACAAGTAGGCAGAGCAGCAGACAGAGGGAGAGGGAGAAGCAGGCTTCTGCTGAGCAGGGAGCCTGATGTGGAGCTCGATCCCAGGACCCTGGGATCATGACCTGAGTTAAGACAACCCCTTAGCCAACTGAGCCACCCACGTGCCCCTCAATTCTACTCTTTAAGGCAATTTCAGAGCCATCTAAGTCTTTATGAATTTGTTCAAAATGTAGATTTCCAATAGTATCTTTACAGATAGCAGTTCTATCTTTTCATCATTGCAATGCTGGAATTTATGGTTTGTTCTTTTTTGAAATATTTAATAAGATTGCCTATTCAACAGCTCTTTTTTCCCCAATACAATGGCATCACTGCTCTTTGGGGGTCTCCAATCTGCTTCTCTATTACCTCTCATGATGGGGTAAATCTTTGTGGCTGGCCCTGCACTATTAGGAGATCTTGTGTCCCAATTCTCAATTTGGATGAGGAAGAGGAGTTGCTTGGTGGAATCTGATCTGAGAAAGTTTCTTCCTTAATGGAGTCATGAGCTCTATTAAAAATTCTTCTGTGGTATCATCAAATTTTTTTTCTGGCTATAGCCATTTAGGTTTTATTATTTAGTCACTTCATATTCATTCAGTTCTAAGCTGCATTTTCATAAGATTCTTAGTGCTTATAACATGCATATAGTAGATGCTATAGGTATATTATAGGTATATTATTTAAATATTAAAGGTATATTATTTAAATATTAAATGACGGATTGAGAATTAAAAATGTGTTGAATTCTCTTGTTAAGTTCTCTTGACTGGATTATAATGCAGTTACCTCATACGAAGTTGTGAGTTGGCTTTATAGAAAGAGGTTAATAAATCAACATTTTAATTTAAATAACCAGCTAATTTCCAATAATACCTCAAAACCAACTGTGCAGGAGATTAGAGAAATTAGTAAAGCAATAAGGAATCATTTGAGAAATCATAATGAGAAATTATAATTGTTAAGAGAGTAACCATAAGATTTTATAAATATCAGGGTCGCACAAACACAATAATGATGATTAAATACATCTCTTGAGCTTTTGGCTCTGGTCTTACATGGAGAACTAGAAAAGCCAAAGAAACACATCTTGGACATTTATTTAACTCTATGAACCCAACAGAGGATAATGGTGGCTGAAGTAAAGAAAAGGGTTAAGCTACATCATGCACAAGAACAAAAGACCAGAGGGATTTTTAAGACTGACCAGGAGTGCGGTTTTAGAGCTTGTTTCTTTTCTTATTTTTTTGAAGCACACTTGGAGCTACCCATCATTCTCAAGCATTCCCAGCATTCTCGTAGTTACTTGATACTGATCATGATTTTTCCTGCTGCCTAGACTGCCTTTTCTATACTGTAAAACTCCTAGTCATCTTTCTGTAACCAAATAAAATGTTACCTTCTCTGAAGTATTCATAAAGTCCTCTGAAATACCCTAGAGATTCCTTTCTCCATGCTCTGAGAACATGTACATATCACACACACACACACACACACACACACACACAGTGTTTATATGTATAGGGTTATCGCATATTATGATAATTTGTTGTGTTTCTTCCTAGACATTAATTCTGTGAGGGTAGGGGCTGTGACTCATTTATCTTACTAAACCAGAGCCTCACAATGCCCAAGACAGAAGAAGTACTCAATAAATATTTGTCAAATGAATGAGTGCCCTGGAAAAGTAGTGACTCAGCAGTAAGATTAAGTGGGAGTTAAGATAAATGTAGTATTACAACAGGTCTTGGGATCAGGGTGGAAGGGAAATACAGGTTAGATTAAACAATGATTGTTAGCAATTTAGAATTTGTAATTAAGGTTCTTAATTATACCAGTATTTGTCAGGATGCTTTCGGGTATAGGAAAGAGATGCCCTATTTCAAGTTGGCTTAAAAAATAAAGGAAATTGTTATCCACATAGAAGAAAGAGAGACAGAACAGGCTGAGAGTACAGTAAACTGGAGGTTCCATCTTCACAAACTCTTGATTCTTGATTTCTAAAGAAATTTCTTCTTTCCTTTGTTTGGACTTTGACACCAGACTGGTTTCTTTCATGATTGGCAGGTGGTTAGTACATACAGCCTTGTTTTGGAGTAGACCTTCCTTTCTACTATGAAGTAAACCTTCTTCCTTTTAGTCTGATTGGCCCAACTTAGGTTGTGCACTCTCCTGGGTCATCATGATTGTCAAGGATGCCATTTAATGATGGTAAGGTGGTTGGGATGATTGTGATTGGCCCTCTTGAAGTAGACCCTCTTGAAGCTGTAGGGAGCTAACTTCCGCCAACCAAACAGGCTGAGTGTGGGAGAGTATAATGGTTAAGAGCACCGATATCCTCACTGCCTTTTCAAATCCCAACTATTCTGTTTACCTGCTTTGTGAGCAACTTAACTGAGTCTTGTTTTTAGTGGGGGTAGTACTAGTACTTTATAAATACTGTGAGGTTTAAGTGAGTTATTAGACATAGACTATTAAGAACACAACATAACACTATTGAAATGTTAGCTCTAACTTTTTAATTATTTAACCAAAATGGATTTTGTATTAGAAAGGCTACAGTAGGGGATAAGTTCTATGTAGGCAAGGAACAATGTTCTTTATGTAAATTTTTGTTTTCTTTCTTTTACAATTATCAAATTTATTTTTAGATGCCTATCATTTTACAATGATGAGTCTCAAATTTAAATGAAGGACAATCACGTGGAAAAGCATGTGTTCACTGCCTTTAAAACGTATCTGGAAAATAAGAAAGACTATATCAGTCTTTTAATTACAAGAATGCATATTCTGTTAGTCTTGTGGTCATGTAAACCGATTACAGATAAAATAGCTAAAAATAATTTAGACCAATGTATTTTTAGGGTTTAATTAGATTCTTAAACACCATCCATTTTACTCTTTCATTGAAAAGAAGAAATTTAGACTCCAAGGAATTAAGTGAACTTGCCCAAGATGATAGTTTATGGTGAGATTGGTTTTAGAGTCAAGGATTTAAACTTCACTTGAATACTATTTTGCTGGTCTGTATGACATCCCTCTTGAGTGCTAGACCCACACACCTAAATAACTGAACAAAGTGATATGTTCCTCTTACTCAGAATTAGCACTTGTGGGGTGCCTGGGTGGCTCAGTTGGTTGAGCGACTGCCTTTGGCTCAGATCATGATCCTGGAGACCCGGGATCGAGCCCCACATTCCTGCAGAGCAGGAAGCCTGCTTCTCCCTCTCTCAGTCCCTCTGCTTGTGTTCCCTCTCTAGTTGTGTTTCTCTGTCAAATAAATAAATAAAATCTTAAAAAAAAAAGAATTAACACTTGTTCTAGGGTATGTTCTGTAATTTGTAGTATAAGATCATGAAAACAGTTGGATTCAGCAAATCAGTGTCTTCAAAGCAACTTTAATTTAAAGCTGTATAAAGAACTCTTTAGTTAATACCATTTAACAGGATTAAAAGAGACAAGCAACACAGTCTACTAGACATAGTTTATTTGAGTCATATTTTTTTAGGAATTTGATTGCAAATGTTAGCTTTAATTTTAAGATATATTTAATGACTTAGAATGTCAAACAGATTTCCTGGAGAAAGCTATGTTAATGTTTATAGAGAGGAGGGAAAATGCACATCTGATTGAAATTCCTAAATATTAGATCTGGAAAGTGTTACATGGTGAGTATTTTCCACGTTTAAGGATGGAGGAGCTTTTTAAACTTCACAGTATAATTTTATTTATTTTTTATTTTTAAAGATATATTTATTTATTTGAGAGTGTGTGTGTGTACAGGGGAAGGGGCAGAAGGAGAGGGAGAAAGAATTCTCAAGTAGACTCCCTTCTGAGTGTGGAGCTGGACCTGGGGTTCAATCCAGGACTCTGAGATCATGACCTGAGCTGAAATCAAGAGCTGGATGCTTAACCAACTGAGTACCCAGGCACTGCTCACAGTATAATATTAAAAAGAAAATTTTGCAGGCTCAAAGAGATCACATGATGCAATTCAAAGTAAAAAAAAGGCAAAGGCACTTAATGAGAAGTTCAGCTCTTTGATTATCCCTCCTAAAGCTGTCTTTTAAATTGGTTGCTGACATTTTACTGCCTTACCAGCATGTCTTCCAGGAATCACAAAACACATACACGCACTTTGTATAGTACTTTATAGTTCCTCTCTGATGTTCATTGGAAGCATCATAAGCCACTTTGCAATTCCTACAGGATGCCATTTTTATTAGAGTTGCTTCTCATCTGGCAGTTCACTTATTCATGCTGAAGGATGATATTAAGGACTATTGTGAATTGAAACACTAAAAACTGCCCTTCATTTGATGCATAAATCAAATAGAGGCATAAGATCAAGTAAGTGTTAATGAACAATAATATGTTTCAAAAATGCAATTTAGGAATTGAAAGCATCTCAAATGCAAGAGACTTTACCTTTCATATATTTGCCACTGCATAGGTTTGCATGATTCAGTGCATTCTTTGGTTTCATGTTATCATTCATTAAACATGATTTTGCATGAATGTGTTATAATTTCAAAAATTATTAAGGAGCACAAACTGGTTGGTTTTGTTTTTCTAAGGTTTTTTTTGCTTCTCTTTTTTTATACAGAGTTTTTCCCTAGCTCTATGCTTCTTTAGTTGTAACCTAAGAGCTATGAAAACATCCAGAAAAGTGTATATCTGTGTAGCACAGTGGATGTGTTACTGTCAGCCTTCACTTATGTGACTCTTAAAACAATGCTTCCATTTGGGCTTCTTTTCTGAACTGCAGCCTTAATCATGAAATAAATATTTATTGAATTGCTACTATGTTCTATGTGGTGTTTTTTTTTTTAATTTTGTGCAAAGTTTTCACATCTGTTTTTTTGTACTTTATTTTTTTCAGGGTTTATTTCAAGATTCATTGTTTATGCCCCATGCCTAGTGCTCCATGCAATACGTGCCCTCAATGCCCACGACCAAGCTCACCCATCCCCCACACCTCTCCCTTTGAAAACCCTCAGTTTGTTTCTCAGAGTCCAAAGTCTCTCATGTTTCATCTCCCTCCCTGATTTAACCCCTTTCACATTTCCTTTCCTTCTCCTAATGTCCTCCATGTTACTCCTTGTGCTCCACAAGTAAGTGAAACCATATGATATTTGACTTTCTCTGCTTGGCTTATTTCACTCAGCATAATCTCCTCCAGTCCAGTCCATGTTGCTACAAAAGTTGGATATTTATCCTTTTCTGATGGAGGTGTAATATTCCATTGTACATATGGATCATATCTTCTTTATTCATTTGTCTATTGAAGAACACCTTGGCTCTTTCTACAGTTTGGCGATTGTGTCCATTGCTGCAACGAACATCGGGGTACATATGGCCCTTCTTTTCACTTCTATGTGGTGTTCTAAGTGTTTCACGTGTAACAGTGAATCAAAAGCCAACATGCCCTGCCATTGTGGGACTTATATTCTAATGGGTCAGGGAGGAGGTTGGAGGAGTAGGAGAGGACAGGCAATAAACAAACAAATAAAATACATTTTAAGTTTATAGAGAACAGGGCTATGGGTTGAGGAAAACAGGCATGGGGGATTCAGAGTACTGGGATCGGCAGGTAGCAATTTTAATTAGGGTATTCAGTCTGAGTGATGTGTGAGTTAAGAGTTGTGTGATGTGAGTTAAGAGTTGAAGCAGGCCAGGGCAGAGAACACATGGATATCAGGGAGAAGAGAGTTTCAGGCTGAGGAAAGAGCATGTCCAAGGGCCCTGAAGTCAGAGTGTGTCTGAGGTTTAGGAGGAGCTACCATGCCAGTGTGGCTGGAATGCAGTAAGTGAGGCAAGGAAAGGTAAAGAGCAAGTTCAGAAATGTTGATGGTGCTAGACTGAGTAACCTAATAGACCACTTTGAGGGCTTCGGGTTTCACTCTAAGTAAGGTTGGAGTCATTCGAGATTTTGACCATGTTTCTCTGGTGGTTGTGTGTCGAATAGACCAGAATGTATGATCAGTGATTAACTATCTCCACAATTTAGGTTTCCAAGCACCTCAAACTCAACACGGCATCTATCATCTTCACCCCATAGTACCCTCTTTTTCTGAAGTCCCAACTTAGTTAATGGCACTACCAATTAAATTATAGGAATAATATGATTTATCAAACAGTCTGGAAAATAATCTGGAAAATGACTGTAGCGTCAGGGTAGAGAAAAGAAGACCTGGTGTAGTTTTTTTCTTGACTCTTCTCTCTCCTGTAATCTGTTGCTGCATGGCTTCTTGTAGAAAATGTGTGCAAGTTCTACCTACTTTATCAAGTATGTAAGATGGTTGAAATTTTTCCTTACAAGGAGATACACTTCCTAAAAGGGTCTTAGATACTGTTGATTTAAGTTTAATATTGCAATTTTCCCTTGAATTTATGAGATAGTATTTCTATACTGTTATAATCTTTGAAAACTACAAAATTAACTTTGGGATACTGAGTAAAAAAAAATCTATTTTTTATTATTTACTTTTTATTTTTTTTAGAGGGAGAGGGAGAGAGAGAGAGAGAGAGAGAGAGAGAGAGAGAGAACAGCAAGGGAGGGGCAGAGAGAGAGGGAGAAAGAGAATCTTAATCAGATTCCACACCCAGCACAGAGCTCAATGTGGGGCTCAGTCTCATGACCCTGAGATTATGACCTGAACCTAAATCAAGAGTTAGACACTTAACCAATTGAGCCACCCAGGTGCCCCCAAAGTCCATATTAATAAGGAAACATGGTGATTTGGAAATGGTGAATGGAAAAAGTTGATTCATTGTTTAGTTGCTTGGAAAAGAAAACAAATTATCTTTATTTGTTAATACATGTGTCAGAATATCAGCCATTTATTTTATTTATTATTTTTAATCAACATATAATGTATTATTTGTTTCAGGGGTACAGGTCTGTGATTTATCAGTCTTGCACAATACACAGCACTCATCATAGCATGTACCCTCCCCAATGTACATCACCCACCACCCCAACCCTCCCACCCCTCTCCCCTCCAGCAACCCTCAGTTTGTTTCCTGAGATTAAGAGTCTCTTATGGCTTGTCTCCCTTTGTGGTTTCATTTTGTTTCATTTCTCCCTCCCTGTCTTGTTTCTCAAATTCCTTATATCAGTGAGATCATATGATAGTCATTTTTCTCTGATTGACTTATTTTGCTTAGCATAACAGGAACCCTCTAGTTGCATCCATGTTATTGTAAATGACAAGATTTCATTTTTGATGACTGCATAGTATTCCATTTTATATATACACTACATCTTCTTTATCTATTCATCTGTTGATGAACATCTAGGCTCTTCCCATAATTTTATTGGCCATTTATTTTAAAGATATATTTATTCATCTATTTTTGCAAGAGAGAAAGACAGAGAGAGAGAGAGAGAGAGCGAGCAAGTGGGGGATGGCAGAGGGAGAAGCAAACTCTCTGCTGAATGGGAGCCCATGGGGGGACTTGATCCCAGGATACTAGGATCATGACCTGAGCTGAAGGCAGACGTTTAACCAACTGAGCCACCCAGGCATTCTCAGTCATTTATTTTAATATAGTGTTTATTATTGAAGAAGTTGAGCTAGACATTCATGGGTTAGATAAAAGTGCCTAAAATATAATAAAAGAAATTACAGTGAAAACCAAATATCTAATCAGGACACAAAACAGAAACTATTCATCCTTTGTAAGTAACATTAAATATCAAATTCAATTCAGATTTTTGAATATAATCTATTCTGAACTTTGAAATGTATTTTTATAAAAATATTGTTGCTTATCCTCAAAAGATGATAGCAAAAAAGACTATTTATTGAACATATATATTAGAAAAATTACCTTCATTTCTTTTCTTTATGACTACAATGGAGATGTTATTTTACTTATTTTTTATATAGGGAAATGGAAGCACAGAAGAAGTTCAAGGTCACATAGCTTGTATGTTGTGGAGTTTTCATTTAAGACAGGTACTATTATCCAAAGTTTCATTTTTTTCCCCACTAAACCTGTCAGCCTCACTTTGGTGCATATTATGGTTGAGAGAACAGTCATTTTACATATTCTTTTTGGTTTTAAAGGGAAAGCCTTGGCCAATAATCCCTTATTTTCCTATTTTTCTCACTCTAGGTCATATCTAAAAGCAATATTAGGTGAGAAGGCATACACACTGAGAGACATGACCCATGTCCTGAAGTTCTAAGCATCTCTTTTTGATTCCTTCCACAAATGTGATGGGTTAAGAAAATCAAGTAAAAGTGAAATGATCAGAAAAATCTATTGTTCCTGTAGAAGTACCCTACTGCAGATAGGTGTTAAACCAAATGGTGAGAAACAGATCTTCCCAGTCTACTATACAAGATGGTAACTTTCCACTTCTTTTCAGACTCAGAGGGAAAGGATTAGTTTGAAAATTCGCCACCAAAATGACTGAGACATACCCAATCAGCGAAATCTTTGTGGCAGTCACTCAGAAAATTTGTATTTTTCACTAGGGTGTTTTTAAACTAGCCTTCTCCATCCTCTAAGTTCCAATTACTTCTGCAACTAAGCATTACATAACCATCAATTATTCTGACTTCACTGAGTACTTAGATGATGTATATGGATTTCTGAATAACCCAAATCAGTTAAATGTATGTTTTGTTCATTGGGTCTTTTTTTTTTTTTTTAAAGATTTTATTTATTTATTTGACAGAGAGAGAGATCACAAATAGGCATAGAGGCAGGCAGAGAGAGGAGAGGAAACAGGCTCCCTGCTGAGCAGAAAGCTGGATATGGGCTTCGATCCCAGGACCCTGAGATCATGACCTGAGCTGAAGACAGAGGCTTTAACCCACTGAGCCACCCAAGCGCCCTGTTCATTGGGTCTTAATGTTTCATTCTTTGTCCATATTTGACTATTAGTTCCTCAAATATAGGAATCATGGCTCAACTTTCTGTACTTTCTGTGATACTAAGAGCTCAGAAGATTGGAACATAAGCTGGCTTTTCTGACATTTGACTCTAAGACATTTATCTTCTTTGGGTCTCAATTTCCTTATCTTTAAAGTGGAAATAATAACTGCTTCACCTATTTACTGTCAGGGGACTTGCATTATGTGAAAATTCTTGGAACATCAAGAAAGTCACTGAGGCTTATAGACCTAATAGTGTCATCTTCAGCTCAGCATGGCCTTCCATGCAGCCTCTACTCCAGTAAAAGATCATACTGTTACTCTCTATCCCTTCCTTCATGCTCTTTCCTTTGACTCTAAGGTTTAATTCCAAGAAAAAAGCATATGAAATAAATAAAAATTAAATAGAAGAGGAAGAGGAAGGAAACATAGATTATTTTTCTCCTTAAGTCATTCCCTGCTATATATTTTTAAAAGATCTAGAAGATTGGGGCAGTAATTTGGTTGAGCTAGATGACTGAATTTAATTTAAAGATACATACAAAAAAATAGATTCCATTACATATTTTTGCAAAAATAATATCCCAAGGAAATGACTGTAATCCCTAGATAATTTTCTACTTCAGTCAGTATATCTATATATAATCTAAATAAACCTGTTAATTTGTTCATTTTATATTTTTTAAGGGGAAGTACATGCAAACATGAGTGGGGAGGAGCAGGGGGAAGGAGAGAGAGAATCTCAAGCAGATTTCCTGTAGCACATGGGGCTTGATCCCATGATCCGAGCCAAAACCAAGAGTCAGGTGCTTAACTGACTGAGCCACCCAAGTGCCCCAAGTTTGCTCATTTTTATAGTGTAGTCCAGGGGTCAGAAAACTATAGGTTCAGTAATTTTGGTCCACTAGTTGTTTTTGTAAATAAAGTTTTATTGAAACTCAACCCATGCTCATCTCTTTATGTATAACAGAGTTAATATTGTGACAGAAACTGTATAGTCCTCAAAGCCTAAAATATTTACTATATGATGCTTTATAGACATTTGGTGTCCCAGTTAAAAATAAACCAATCTATGTTTCTCTGTGATGTACGGACACTTGATTTTTATATATCCTAATGTCTGGGGATCTAAGAAGAGGACTGGCTTCATGGACACTTGATCTAATTAATGCTCTATTATTGCTATCTTGAAACAATAATTGTTGAAAAAAGAGGGATCCTGCAGATTATGTAGCTGGGCCTGTCTAAGAACACACATTTTACAACATTTAGAGATTGAGTTTCTTCAATGAGGGAAAAATGAATTGGTGTCCCTATAATTACATGTTTTTACATAAATTCCCAGATTTAGCAAATAAAAATACAGGACACCCAGGGAGCCTAAGTGGCTCAGTCATAAAGCATATCTCCCTTTGGCTCAGGTCATGGTCTCAGGGTCCTGGGATCAAGCCTTGCATCTGGCTCTCTGTTCAGCAAGGAGTCTGCTTCTCCCTCTTACTCTCCCTCTGAGCTCTCTCTCAGTAAATGAATAAGTAAATTATTTACTTAAGTAATCAGTAAATTACTCTCAAGTAAATGAATAAAATGTTTTGAAAAAATACAGGATACCCAGTGAAATGCAAATTTTAAATAAACAACAAATAACTTTTCAGTATAAGTATTTCCCAAATGTTGCCTATATTTTGTCTTGCAACTTTGCTTCTACATGATTGGTAACAAGCTCTTTAGGGGCAATAATATAGTATGCATTGTAAATATCTGTAGTGTAATTAATTATAGGATAAGCTTTAGAAAACATATTTAAATGAGGATAATTCATTAGCCTATGAAAAATCCCCCCCTCTTGGATTTTGACTTTCTTGTTAGCATTGGTCTTGGGTGAATATTCTAAACCTTATCAGTTCATATTTTCTGATGAAATATTAAGTGGAAATAAAATTTTGGTATTCCCTCTGTGTGTCTTTTCTAGTTACCTTATCTCTAGATTTCTGGAAACTTTTCCTAGGGCTATTAAACTGCCATTCCTATCTGAGCAGATAAAAAAAGGTGATTAATAAAACAGAAAGTAGACTGAGCAAGTATTTAAAAATATAGAGATTTTATCATTAAAAATGAAACAAAAAGTGATACAAATTAACTAGATGTTATTCAATATTTGGGGATTGAAGTAGTTGAAGTAGTAATACTTTGCTGAAATTTAAGTTGCATAAATATAAAGTTGAATAAATCAAGGGTGATTTTAAAGAAATAATTTAGTAAGGAAGTTGGCAAGGTGAACTTGTGTAAGTACAATTTTCTTAGTATAGAAGTGACATTAATTTTGGTATATTTAAGATTAAGCTAATGATTGATATAAACCAATACTTTTAATAGTCTTCATGGTTCCTCATTTACATGCAGCAAAATATTCAGAAAAATGTATTTCTGAGATTAAATTAGTAGAGATAGTCAATTGTAAAAATTGGTAGCAAACAGTAGCTTATCTGGATATATGTAGGTATCTCACATTCTTTTTGAACATTTCTTTGGAAAAGGATATGTCAAATCTGTATGTGTAATGTGCTATTTTCTGATAGTGGTATAATTTAAATGCATATGATAATTCATATACTGACAATTCACTTGCTTAATGTCCTATTTAAAAATGAAATTAATAACCTTCAAAAAGAAATACAGTACTCAATGGGGAATATATTTTATAATCAAACTGTATGAACTTATTTTTTAATAATCACTTAAAGATCAAAACTAAGAAATACTTTGTTCCTAGCCATTACTGATGATTTTCTGTTCTGACAACTCAAAATTATTCTATTGACATGTTATTTTACTTTTAATCTGAAAAATATATTATGATGTGATATTTCATAAAATAAAATCTGAAACAGCTAGGTTTCTCATCTTACAAAATACAGAATAAGAATTTTGATATATTCCATATTTTTAAATTATGCACACAATTAAAAGCTAGTTGTCTCTGAATTTTTAGTGAACCATTAAAAAATGTCAATACTTTCCTTCATAACACTTTGTCATACTATAAAAGGAATAGTTTTTACATTCAGAGATAGGTGCTGGAGAAAACAGAGTCTTGATTCTTACAGAGTTTTTCAAGTTATTTCTATATGATTGAAGCTTGATAAACATTGACCAATGTAATAGTAAAAGGATTTCTTTTTCCAGGTGTGGGCATAATATACATTCATTTTGATAGCCTCACACACATAATACTGCCATATGGTCTTTTTTAAAAAAAAGTTTTTAATTTAAATTCCAGTTAACATCTGGTGTAATATTAGTTTCAGGTGTACAGTTTAGCCATTCAGTACTTACATACAATACCCAGTGCTCATCACAAGTGCATTATTTAATCCCCATCACCTATTTAAACCATCCCCCACCTACCTCCCCTTTGGTAATCATCAGTTTGGCCTCTACATTTAAGAGTCTGTTTCTTGGTTTGGCTCTCTCTTTTTTCTCCCCATGATTATTAGTTTTGCTTCTTAAATTGCACATATGAGTGAAATTATATGCTGTTTGTTGCTTAGGCTGACTTATTTCACTTAGCATAATACTCTAGCTCTACCCGTGTTGCAAATGGCAAGATTTCATTATTTTTTTATGGCTGAGTAATATACCATTATATACCACATCTGTATCCACTCGTCAATCAGTGGATACTTAGGATATTTCCATAATATGGTTATTGTAGGCAATGCTGCTATAAACATAGGGGTCTTCATATCCCTTTGAATTTAGTATTTTTGTACTCTTTGAATAAATACCTAGTAGTGCAATTGCTGGATCATAGGAGAATTTTAACTTTGTGGGGAATGTCCATACTGCTGTCCAAAGTGGCTGCATCAATTTGCATTCCTACCAATGGCACAAGAGGGTTCTCTTTCCTTCATGTCCTTGTCAATACCTCTTATTTATTATGTTTTTTATATTAGCTATTCTGACAAATGTGAGGTGATATCTCATTGTAGTTTTGATTTGCATTTCCCTGATGATGAGTGGCATTGAGCATCTTTTCATGTGTCTGTTGGCCATCTGTATGTCTTCTTTGGAAAAAAGTCTATTTATGTCTTCTGCCCATTTTTTTTTAAGACAAAGAGAGCATGAGAGGGGAAGGTCAGAGGGAGAAGCAGACTCCTCACAGAGCTGGGAGCCCAATGTGGGACTCGATTCCGGGACTCTAGGATCATGACCTGAACTGAAGGCAGTAGCTTAACCAACTGAGCCACCCAGGCACCCCTTATGCCCATTTTTTAATTGGACTATTCATTTTTTGGGTGTTGGGTTTTATATGTTCTTTATATACTTTGGATACTGACCCTACATCAGAAATGTTATTTGCAAATATCTTTTCCTATTCTGTAGGTTTGTTGATTCCTTTACTGTGTACAAGGTTTTTTATTTTGATGTAGTTCCAATAATTAAGTTTTATTTTGTTTCCCTTTTCTCAGGAGAGGTATTTAAAAAAAGTTGCTGTGGCTGATGTCAGAAAAGTTACTACCTTTGTTTTCTTCTAGGATTTTTTATGGTTTCAGTTCTCACATTTAGGTCTTTAATCTATTTGGAATTTATGTTTTGGGTTTGGTGTGAGAAAGTGGCCCATTTTCTTTCTTTTGCATGTAGCTCACTGGTTTTACCAACACCATTTATTGAAGAGACTGTCTTTTTCCCATTTGATATTCTTTCCTACTCTGTCAAAGTTTAATTGACCATATAATTGTGAGTTTATTACCAGTGTTCTATTCTGTTCCATTTACCTGTGTGTCAATTTTTTATGCCAGTTACATACTGTTTTGATCATTATGCCTTTATAATATAACTTAAATCTGGAATAGTGATGCCTCCAACTTTGCTTTTCTTTTTTAAGGCTACTTTGGCTATTTGGGGTCTTTTGTGGTTCTATACAGATTTTAGAATTTTTTTGTTCTAGCTCTGTGAAAAATGCTATTTAGTTTTATTCATAGGTATCTTCTTCTTTCTGGTGCAATTGTAAATGGGGTTGATTTCTTAATTTCGCTTTCTGCTGCTTCATTATTGGTATATAGGAAAAGTGCCACAGATTTCTGTGTTGATTTTGTATCCTGCGACTTTACTGAATTTATCAGTTCTAGCAGTTTTTTGGTGGAGTCATTTGGGTTTTCCGTATTGAATATCATGTCATACAACTAGTGAAGGTTGTACTTCTTTCTTGCTGATTTGGAGGCATTTAATTTCGTTTTGTTGTCTGACTGCTGTGGCCAGGACTTCCATGATTATGTTAAATAACAATGGTGAGAGTGGACATTCTTTTCTTATTCCCGAACCATAGAAGAAAAACTCTCAGTTTTTCCCCATTGAGGATGATGTGGTTTTTTAGCTGTGGTTTTTTCATGTATGGACCTTATTATGTTAAGGTATGTTCCATCTAAACCTACATTGTTGAGGGTTTTCATCATGAATGGATGTTGTACTTTGTCAAATGCTTTTTCTGCATCTATGGAGAGGATCATATAGTTCTTATATTTCTTTTGTTAATGGGATGTATCATGTTAATTGATTTGTGAATGTTGAGCCACCCTTACAATCCAGGAATAAAACCCACTTGATTGTGGTGGATGATTTTTTTAAATGTATTATTGAATACATTTTGCTAGTATTTTATTGAGAATTTTGCATTCATGTTCATCAGGGATATTAACTATACTTCTCTTTTTTAGCAGAGTCTTTGTCTGGTTTTAGTATCAGGGTAATGCTGGCCTCATAGAATGATTTTGGAAGTTTTTTTTCCTTTTTGTTTTTTTTAGAATAGTTTGAGAAGAATAGGTATTAACTCTTATTTAAAGTATTTGATAAAATTCTCCTATGAAGTCATCTGGTCCTGGGCTTTTCCTTGTTGGAGAGTTTTTTGATTACTTATTCAATTTCTTTGTTGGTTATTGGTCTGTATAAGGTTTTTTTTTTTATTTCTTCTTGTTTCTGTTTGGTGGTTTATGTATTTTTAGGAATTTATCCATTTCTTATGCCAGCTTGTGGCATATATAGTTTTTCATAATATTCTCTTATAATTATTTGAATCTCTGTGGTGTTGATTATTTCTTCTCCCTTATTTGTGATTTTGCTTATTTGGGTATTTTTCTTGATAAGTCTGGCTAGAGGTTTTTACTAATTTTATTATTGTTTTCAAAGAACCAGCTCTTGGTTTCATTGATATGTTCTATTGTTTTTTTTAGTTTCTATATCATTTATTTCTGCCCTAATCTTTATTATTGTTTCCTCATGTTGAATTTATATTTCATTTGTTCTTTTTCTGATTTGTTACAGAAATATTCAATTTACTGCTTTTGTGTTTCTTGTGTTTATACTGTTACTTTTGACAGTAGTCGAAATTGGTCTCTCTTTTCCACTCAAAGAGTCCACTTTAATATCTTGCAGGGCTGGTTTAGTGGTTACAGACTTTAGTGGGCTTTTTTTTTTTTTTTTTTAATCTGGGAAATCTTTTAATCTCTCATTTTAGTCTCAGTGAAAAGCCTTGCTGGATAGAGTATTTTTGACTATAGATTTTTCCCATTCAGTCTTTGGAATATATCATGCCACTCTCTTCTGGCTTGTCAAGTTTCTGGTGAAAAATCTCCAGCTAGTCTTATGGGTTTTTCCTCTTATGTTAATTACTTCTTTTGTCTTATTGTTTTTAAGATTTTTTTTCTTTGTCACTATATTTGAAAATTTAATTACAATATGTCTTGGTGTGAACCTGCTTTTGTTGATTTTGTTGGGAGTTTTCTGTGCCTGCTGGATCTGGATGTCTGTTTCCTTCCCCAGATTAGGGAAGTTTTCAGCTATTATTTTTTTCAAATAAATTTTCTACCCCCTTTTCTCTTTCTCTCCTTCTGGGACTCCTATAATACTACTGTTATTATATCTGATAAAGTCATAGTGTCCCCTAAGTCTGTTTTTGTTTTGCATAGTTCTTCTCTCTCTCTTTTGTTCAGCTTCATTATTTCCCATTACTTTGTCTTCTAGGTCATTGATTTATTATTCTGATTATTCCAGCCTTGTGTTCATTATATCAGTTATGTTTCTAATCTCATTTATTGTACTCTTCATCTCTGATTGGTTCTTTTTTAACTCTTTTATCTCTGTGGTGAAAGTCTTATTTGTTGTTCTCTATTCTTTTCTCAAGCCCAGTGAGTGTCCTTATAATCATTGCTTCAAAATTCTCCATAAGGCATGTTTCTTATATGTGTCTCACCTAGATCTCTGGCTATGGTCTATCCTTTCATTTGAGATAAATTCCTCTGTTTTGATATTTTGTCTAAGTCTCTGCCTTCTTCTCTGTGTTAGAAAAGCCAGTTATGTCTCCTGCTCCTGAATGTAATGTCCTTATGGAAAAGAGATCATGTAGTGCACTTGGACTGGCACATCAGGAAGTGTCTCTAGCATGTGCTGCATGTATTCTGCTGTTGTGTTCTGGTTGCTCCATTTTTCAGGCCAGTTGTCTTCAGAGGCTCTTCTAGTATGCTGTGAGCAGTGTTTAGTCCCTGGCCTAAATGTAGCAAGTTTTAACTAGGTAGGCTCTGGTGTGCTTAATGAGACCTGCCATCAACCTCCACCAGAACTGAGGCCATGTAAAACTCTTTGGCCAGGACACATGGTTTGGGTAGGTGTTTGTGTTGATATTCTGGGGAAGAGGTCCATAATGCTGGCGCTGAGGCAATTGTGACTGAGAGGGACAGTTTCACTGGAGTACAGTGGGGTGGGACCTGGTATATGCAAGTTAAGCAGCCAGTCTCTCACCACACTGCTTTCTGCACTTGGCTGTGTTCATGCTGAGGGGTTGGGGAGGGAAATGGTACTAGTCAGCTCCTTTGTTCCTGGAGAGGTAGGTGTCTTTGTGAACACTACCTCTCACAGACATACTCCAAGAAGAGTAAATAATCTCTCCCACTGTGTGCTCCAGGAAACTCTTCAGATTGCTGTTTCCATGCTGTCTGCTCCTGGGTTGTTTGCTTGTCTTCTCTCAAGGAGCAGCACTGTGTTCTCTGGGCTCTATATTAGCCACACCCACTGACCTTCAGAACGGCAGGCTTTAAGCCCCACTGGTTGCAAGAACTCATGAAATTTAGCTATTCTCTTTTTCAAGCCAGTGGCTTTGGAAGAAGGTTCTTCTTGTGCATTCCTCTATGTGCTGTTCTCTCTCTCTCTCACCCTTCTCCACAACCATGGCTCCTTCCCCTCTGCAGCAGCTTCAATCTGTTTCTTCCCTGAATCACATCTCCCTACTTCCTATTTTCTTTAGTATGGCCTCTTCTCTCCCTTCAGTTTTGGAGTCTGCTCTACCAGTCTTCAGGTTGATTTCTGGGGTAGTTAGGATGATTTGTTGGTCATCTAGTTGTGTTCATGGTACAAGGCAAGCCTGGCATTCTCCTATTCCACTGCCATTTTGACACTCCATATGGTCTTTTCATAATGGTTATTTCATATTTTATTATAACCAAATCTCAGCTCATTGAAAATATTTTAGTGGTGCATAATTGATGTGTTTGGGAGTGCAGTGTGAACAATGGAGATGAAGAAATTAAACTTGACATGAAATGCAACTTTTCTCTTTGCATTGGGATTTAATCAGGATCTTTATGTTGAAACTCACCAAAAGTTTAGTGGGGTATTGATGGGCAAACTTTAGTTGCCTTTTAAACTCATAATGGAGGTTGAAAATGTCAATGTATGAAATGTTTACATTTTTGATTCTTGTTTTCTCTAAAAGAGAGCAAATTTAGTGATCTTGTAGAACTATGGTTGAATGTTGTTATGTTTGTTTAGTCTTGTTTCTAAATAAAACAAGTGTATTGCAATATGGACTTCAACTAAATTCTGTACTCATTGTTGCTCAAGAAGGACTCAAATCAAGACACAAAGCTAGACTGACTGAAATTATGCCTTATCTGGGAGTCTGTCTTCTTTCACTTAACAAATATTTATTGAATACCAATCACAAGGATGCCTGGGTTCAGTGGATTAAGTGTCTACCTTCAGCTCAGGTCAAGTTCCCAGAGTCCTGGGATCAAGTCCTGCCCTCATTGGGCTCCTTGTTCAATGGGGAGACTCCTCCTTCTGCCTGCTGTTCCCTGCCCCCCGCTTGTGCTTCTGTTCTCTCTCTCTCTGATAAATAAATAAAATCTAAAAGAAAAGAATAGTAATCACATACCTGTACCGTGTAAGGTTCTAAGGATGCAAACATGAATAAAAATGTGTTCCTTTCTGAAGAACTCTATTGTATATTGGGTAAAAGACATTTATAATTGTAAGGTGGATAGGGTGATAGAAATATATGTATGGTATCCCAGTCTGGATCTGGCAGGGGTGGTCTGAAGAGAATTCTAAGATGAATTTATATCTTAACTGAATATTAAATATAAAAGTAAGTGGAAAAACTAGAAATATATGTGAGAAGGATTTCTGGTAGAGGAAATTGCTTAAGGATGCGGAAAGGAAGAAAACATGGGATATCATAAGCAATTTAGGGTTGTTAAAACAAAGTGAGGTAAGGATAGTAAGGAGGTCAGAACAGGAAAGAGGTCAAGGTTAGAGAGGCAGGCAGTGGTCAGATCAGGTAAGACAGAGAAACTTGATTATACATAAGGTGGGCACATCTATATTAACATTGTTTTATATTTTGTTTGTTTGTTTTTCCTGTGCAGTTAATACCATTATTTGAGAATCTCTGAAGTTAGTTAGTTATTATATATACATAATCCTCAAGGCTGGTCTAAATGTGTTTTTATCTTGTAACTGATTTTGCTGACAGATGAGAAAATATTCTAGAGTCCTGAAAATAACACTCTCTATATGTCTTTTTTCAAACAGTTTTAATATTATACAAAGTAGACATTTAAGTTTTTTGCCTCCCCCTAGGAGAACAAATATGGGGGATCAGCATGAGAAAGCTCCCTTTTCATTTCTGGTTTATTGGGGGGTTTTATGTTTTCATAACTGACAAGAAAAACTGTGATATACACAATGTGTTACTTTAAACATAAAACTTTTTTTCAAAAATCAGGGAAAGCTATTCACCATATCCATGAAAACACACTTCCAAGTGAAGCCAGGTAATTAGGAGTATGCATTTCTCATGTGCAAGACTTATAATAATTTGAAATGGTATTGGTAAATATTTAGGGATGCCATATCAGACTCTTAAGAAATTCATTTTCACTGTGGAAATGGTCTTCAGTTATAGTTGTGATATAGAACACAGAATTCTTCAGCATATTGTCCTAACATGAAACAGAAAATTAAGTTTCAAGTACATCTGTCATTTCATATTTTCTGGAACTATTTTTGAAACTTTTTTTCTTTCTTTCTTTTTTTTTTTTTGAAGATTTTATTTATTTGACAGAGAGAAACACAGCCAGAAAGGGAACACAAGCAGGTGGAGCAAGAGAGGGAGAAGCAGGCTTTCCACTGAGCAGAGAGCCTGATGTGGGGCTTGATCCCGGTCTCCAGGATCATGACCTGAGCCGAAGGCAGTCGCTTAACCAACTGAGCCACCCTATTTTTGAAACTCTTGAGGAGAAGTTAAAATGATGGCTTCTTCCTAGATTCTTACATTGTTGGTAGCTATTCAAAAACTAATACAATTAAATGCAATTAACAGTGTTGAATTAAAATCTTAGAGGAAAATATACTCAAAGTTTGATACTCTTTACTACACTAGCTTGCGTTCTATAAAGTAATTTCAAAATAATCTTAGAACTCTGGTAATCTATTATAATGATGGCCATTAAACAGTGGTCTTTTAACCTGTCACTAATAATATGCCAAGTTTTCTTTGATTTTTAAATTATTTAATTCCTTTTTTTCCCCATTATATTTGGCATATAGCAATTCTAAGATGCACTATACTGTTGAAATATAACTGCCCACTGAAAGTCTGGTAAAGTCTGGCTTAAATGGAAAGTAAGTATTGGATATTTAGACACCCAAGTGATAAAACAGAAGCTTGCTTCATACTTATCATGTGAATTTCTCACAGACTTAGAGTCCTTTTTTTCTAAAATCATGCCTGCCAACCACACCTCAATGAGAAGTATGTGAGTACATGCTGAAATCTGGAAATCCCTATGTAATGAAAAATATTTTTAACTTTCTAACAATGAAATTCCATATTTGATTAGTGTGATACATGTACCACTTACATTACCCTATATGTTGACATAATTAAAAGTCTTGTCTTGATCTACTCTCAGCGAAATCTATTGATGGAAGCCTCTGTTCCTACACTTTCTCTTTTAAAGTGCAGTGCTTATGTATGTCTTATCTATAGTTATATTTATATCCATGTATTTATCAGGGTATATATCCATGGCTACATTTACAGAGAATGTATAGGAGAGAAACTAAACAATGAAGCTTGTATCAGTGGGCACAAAGAATACAGTGTCATCTGGAAATATTCCCTATAGCTTTTAATTGTGGCTAGGTGTAAATATATGTTTTAATATTTTATTAGTAACTACTAAGTATAAGAATTTAAAAATAGGAATAAATGATATATTCACCATCTCCTATTACTTTACTGGTAGAATATGGCAACTCTGGCAGTGTTCTGAAGACCACTGCCAGGCTTAGACACTCAGAGGAGACTCAAAGGACTCAGAATATAGTTATACTTAGAGCTAGGATTTATTAAGTTGAAAAGACGCAAAGTGCAATTAGCAAAAGGAACAAACATTCAGGGTGAAGTCTGAAGGAAACCATACTCAAGCTTCCAAGAGTCATCTCCCAGTAGAGTATCATAGGACATGTATAAATTCTCTAGTAACAAATTGTGACAATATGACTGCCAGGGAAGCTCATTTGGGACTCAGTGCTTAAGATATTTTGCCTAAGATACATTAGTGCCTAAGTTATTTTGTTCTTGCTGTTTGGCATGTACCAAAATGTGAGAGTCTCAGTAGGAAAGCAGTTGTTGAGCTTAAACCACATTGCTTGCACATAGGGTTTGACATTCCTATCAATTCTGGCAATGGTGGGAGCATCCTTCCAATCCAAGTTTCCATACTTTAGCCAATGGCTGAATTTCAAACAGGACTTTTTAAGGATAGCAGTCTCAGGCCTGCTAGTAACTCTTTTTTTTTTTTTTTAACATAGATTTGTATTTATATTTTTTTCTATAAATTTTTTTTTTATTGTTACTAAAATTTTTTTTCCCAGTGTTCCGAGATTCATTCCCCATTCCCCACACCCAGTGCTCCACGCTTTAGGTGTCCCCAGTACCCACCACCAGGCTCTCCCATCCCTCCACCTCCCTCTCTCCAAGTCCCTCAGTTTGTTTCTGTGTCCAAAGTCTCTGTTGTTTCGTTTCCCTCCCTGGATTACCCTAGTTCCCGTTTACTTTCCTTCTCCCACTGTCCTCCAGGTTACCCCTCATGCACCGCAAGTAAGTGAAACCATGTGATACTTGACTTTCTCTTCTTGGCTTATTTCACTCAGCATAATCTCTTCCAGCCCAGTCCATGTTGCCACAAAAGTTGGATATTCATCCTTTCTGATGGAGGCATAGTATTCCATTGTATATATGTACCACATCTTCTTTATCCATTCATCTGTTGATGGGCACCTTGGCTCTTTCCACAGTTTGGCGATTGTGGCCATTGCTGCGATGAACATTGGAGTATATATGGCCCTTCTTTTCACTACATCTGTATCTTTGGGGTAAATGCCCAGTAGTGCAATTGCAGGGTCATAGGGTAGCTCTATCTTTAATTTTTTAAGGAATCTCCACACTGTTTTCCAAAGCGGCTGCACCAGTTTACATTCCCACCAACAGTGTAAGAGGGTTCCCCTTTCTCCGCAGCCTCTCCAACCTGCTAGTAACTCTTTACTACACAAAACCCAAATATCTTATTTAGATTCTCAAGTGGGTACTAAAACCTTTTTTCCCTTAGGGTATTAATGTGCTTTAGCAGTTGAATTTACACACTAATTGGGAGCAGTTAACTTCAAGGTTTCTTTGGGCCAACTAAACATCTGGTGTCTATAAATTTTAGATTACTGCAAAATAAATGAGGGTTGATTTTCATTGCAATAGAGAAATTGTATTCAAGATGTTATTCCTATGTAGGGTGACTCATTAATTTTTGGTAATTTTTATTTAACTTCTATTTCAAATATAAGGTTCTCTAACTTTATTTCTCAAACTTGGGAGAAGACACAAACTGAGGTAGATACAGTCCCATGAAGTAATTATGTTCTCCTAAATATAGGAGGTAAAGAAAGGGAAGAAATACATATGTTTTTAATTTACTTTATAATTTTTTACAGTGTAATATTATTCTTATTTATTTATTTGCTTTTTTATTATGTTCAGTTAGCCACTGTATAGTACATCATTAGTTTTTGATGTAGTGTTCAATGATTCATTAGTGTCATATGTTCTTATTTAAATCAGTAGTGCTGATTTTGGGGTATTGGTATTTGATCTTCAACCACATTATATTCTTCAAATCATTAATTATGGTGACCCAGAGGGATAATTTTAAACCACAAATCTGATCATATAATGCTTATCCTGAAACTGTTTAATCATAATGATTGCTCTTTCCATCACTCATGTTTCTCCAAGTTCTGCTGTGTTTTTGCCTGTGTCAGTCCTTCTGTCTGAAATTCTCTACACTTTTTTAGCTATCTCACTTCTACTCATTCTTCAGCTTTCAGCCCATATATCTCTTCCTTAATTTTTTTCTAAAGATTTTTTTTTTAAATTTATTTGACAGAGTGAAACACAGCCAGAGAGGGAACACAAGCAGAGGGACTGAGAGGGGGAGAAGCAGGCTTCCTGCCGAGCAGGGAGCCCAGTGTGGGACTTGATCCCTGGTCTCCAGGATCATGACCTGAGCTGAAGGCAGTCGCTTAACCAACTGAGCCACCCAGGCGCCCCTCTTCCTTAATATTTTTAAGTGACCAGGATTGACCATACGATAATGGATAGGGAAGCATAGAATCATATACTTTCCTTCCCTGGAAGTTGTCACAGTTGAACAATTGACATTTATTGAAATGTTATTGATTAATGTCTGTACTTAACATTAGACTGAAAGTTCTACTATATCCTTAGTGTGTAGTAGACTTTCAGGCCCGTTGTATTTATTAAATAATGTATATTATATGAAAACTTTGGGAAACTTTTATTTATTCATATCCTTGGATCATCAGAATTGAGGTAGGGATCTAACTCCTACATAGGGAATTCAGGGTATTATATAGAATGGCAGCTAAACCATAGAACATGACCAAACAACAATGAAAAACCTGTGGCATATTTAAGTCATTAATGTGGAGAGGTGTTTTGCTCATTTTACAGAGGAACAATGGACTCCTACTTAAAATTTGGTTCAGATGCTGAGACTAGTGATGCTGTCATGTACCAACAATGTATAAGAAGACTTATTGCTCATATAGTGAGGCTTTCTGGGGAGGGCAGAGCATGTTTAATCAGGTCCACACAGAAGACCACCACCCAATGGACCTATATGTTGCATAGGATATCAGTCTTTGTCCTGAACACACTAAAGAAAGGGCAACTCCTGAAACATACATCCTGTTGAAACATACATCCTGAACCTAGCAACAATGATGGTATATTTTGGAATCAAGACCTAAAATCAAGATTTAATCTGAAAAAAAAAAAGATTTAATCTGAGACACACAGATAGGTCTTGGCCAAGATCCATGACCCAGGGCCACTTTATTTTTTTATTTTTTATTTTTCATTTTTTTTTCATTTTTGTAATAATTTATTTTATTTTTTAGTGTTCCAAAGATTCATTGTTTATGTCCCACACCCAGTGCTCCATGAAATTCGTGTCCTCAATACTCACCACCAGTCTCACCCATTCCCCCACCACCCTCCCTTCCAAAACCTCCTCAGTTTGTTTCTCAGAGTCCAATGTCTATCATGCTTCATCTCCGTCTCTGATTTACCCCAGTCCACATTTCCTTTCCTTCTCCTACTTTCCTCCGTGTTACTCCTTATGCTCCACAAGTAAGTGAAACCATATGTACTTGACTTTCTCTGCTTGGCTTATTTCACTCAGCATAATCTCCTCCAGTCCCGTCCATGCTACTACAAAAGTTCATCCTTTTGGTGGAGGTGTAATATTCCATTGTAGATATGGACCATATCTTCTTCATCCATTCATCTGTTGAAGGGCACCTTGGCTCTTTCTACAGTTTGGCAATTGTGGCCATTGCTGCTATCAACATTGGGGTACATAAGGCCCTGCTTTTCACTACATCTGTATCATTGGGGTAAATACCCAGTAGTGCAATTGCAGGGTCATCGGGTAGTTCTATTTTTAATCTTTTAAGGAATCTCCACACTGTTTTCCAAAGTGGCTGCACCAACTTGCATTACCACTAACAGTGTAAGAAGGTTCCCTTTATCCACAGCCTCTCCAGCACTTGTTGTTTCCTGTCCTGTTAGTTCTGGCCATTCTAACTGGTGTAAGGTAGTATTTCAATGTGATTTTGACGTGAATTTCCCTGATAGCATAAATGATGATGAACACTTTTTCATGTGTCTGTTAGCCATTTGTGTGTCTTCTATGGAGAAGTGTCTGTTCATATCTTCTGCCCATATTTTGGTGTGGTCATCTTTTTTTTGTTTGTTGAATTTGAGGAGTTCTTTATAGATCCCGGATATCAGCCTTTTCTCTGTAGTGTCATTTGTGAATATCTTCTCCCATCCCATGCGTTGCCTCTTTGTTTTGTTGAATGTATCCAGGGCCACTTTGAGGAAGGCCTCAATCACATACTCAGTCTCTAGATCCCACATAGTGAAACTTCCAACATAGGTCAGTTAACTCCCAACAGAAACTTAGTAGAACTCAGCAAATGTAGCAAAAAATAGCACAGCTCAAATCACAAGTTAGTCAGTAGACAGCAGCTTCCCAAACTGCATGCTCTCCAACAGGCAGAAGAATCAGTTAGAAAGCCAAAGCAAGAGAGAAAAGAACTCCAGCCATAGAGGTTATCATCTAGACATGCATACCGTGCCAGTTGTTATGGTCACCCTACAGAGGAGAGGTGGGTATCTCACCCAAAATTTGCTTCAGATATTGATACTGATGATTCAATACATGCACCAAGAGAGTATGAAAAGGCTAGTTTTTCTTTCTGAGGGAGAGCAGACAAGTTCATAAGCAGGTCAAAAAATGGGTTGAGAAAACAGGTAAAGAAGACTGGGTTGGGATTTAATTGTGGTTAGTGGTCTGTGACTGGGGTGAGGGTTTCTGTGTAGGTGGCTCAGGGCTTGAGTGTTTGGAACTTCCTTATATCACCATAAGGGGGAGCATCTGAGCTTTCTAACCAGCTTACCCAGTCAGGTGTGGGGCAGAAGGGAAGGGAAAAAGGGAAAGTGGGAAAGCTGTCAGCTATCAACAAAAATGGTATCAGACTCTGTATTACAAGAGGGTGGGTGGGAAGGAGCTGTATGTCTATTTCTGAGGGGCCTATTTTGGTATTTGAAGCATGTCTGTTGATAGGAAATGTTAGGTATATTATTTTATGTAAAAGATCCTTTTATATATGTTAAAAACCATGCCTGAGAAGATCTTTCTTGTTCTTTTTTTAAAATTCTCAAATTATAAAATATGATGCAAAGATTTACCGTAATACTGATTAACTAAGTCAATTATTGACATTGGCGACTTTAATTACTATTCTATGAGTCCAGTTCAAAATCATGAATTCTGTCTGAATTTTATTGTGTTATCATACAGAATTCATGTGGGCAGTCAATCAATTAGAATAGGCACAAGTAAATAAGCTTCTCATTTGGATAGTTGTTACAATTTATGACTTATTTATGGCCACAATAGGTAAATAGCTATTTAAAAATATCCATTGTAAGAAACGTCTAGGCCCATTTAATGAGAATTCTCATAAGAGTGGTCTCCTTTTCAATTATGTGGGTTGAGCTTGATCAGCTCTGGTCTTGTAGTTTTTTGTTTGCTTGTTTTTAAGATTTTATTTATTTATTTGACAGAGAGAGAGAGAAAGAGAGAGAGAGAGAGAGAGAGAGAGAGAAAGAGAGAGAGAGAGAGAGCACGCACAATTAGGCAGAGCAGCAGAGCAGCAGGCAGAGGGAGAGGGAAAAGCAGGCTCTCTGCTGAGCAGGGAGCCCAATGTGGAGCTCTATCCCAGGACCCTGGGATCATGACCTGAGCCAAAGGCAGCCGCTTAACTGTCTGAGCCATCCAGGCATGCCTGGCCTTGCAGTTTTAAGTTGTGGTTTGCCATCATTTTCCTAGAAGTTGCCCATTGGTATGGATCTTCCACTATACAACACCTAACTTGTTTTTAATATCATCTGAATGAATAGAATGTAAATTCAGGGAAGGAAAGAATAATTTTTTTGTTTTGTTCAATGCTATATCCTCAGTGCCTGAATGATGTAATACTAGCTACTGAATAAATATTTTTAGTTGAGTTCCTTGACAAGAAGTACTTTTTACAAAAGTTGGATATTCATCCTTTCTGATGAAATTCAAATCAAAACCACTCTGAGATACCACCTTACACCAGTCAGAATGGCCAAAATTAACAAGACAGAAAACAACAAGTGTTGGAGAGGATGCAGAGAAAGGGGAACCCTCTTACACTGTTGGTGGGAATGTAAACTGGTGCAGCCGCTTTGGAAAACAGTGTGGAGATTCCTTAAAAAATTAAAGATAGAGCTACCCTATGACCCTGCAATTGCACTACTGGGCATTTACCCCAAAGATACGGATGTAGTGAAAAGAAGGGCCATATGCACCCCAATGTTCATCGCAG